>JAOEHY010031195.1:0-12188 GCA_025447955.1 Psilopsiagon aurifrons | reverse complement strand
AGGAAGGAAGGAAGGAAGGAAGGAAGGAAGGAAGGAAGGAAGGAAGGAAGGAAGGAAGGAAGGAAGGAAGGAAAGGAAAGGAAAGAAGGAAGAAAAGATGGTAGGAAGGAAGGAAGGAAAGGAAGGAAGGGAAGGAAGGAAAGGAAGGAAGGGAGGGAAGGAAAGGAAGGAAGGGAGGAAAAGAATCTTAACAAAATCAGTGGAAACAGGTTTCCTAAAGAGCAAGACAAAATCTTAGTGAATAGCAAAACTGCCAGATCGTTCTAAGAATCCATGATTCTATCTCACTTTGCTTCATGCTATCTCCCCATCTGTTTTATTCTTTTCTAGGCTGTCCACCATGCCTTACCTTTCAATACTGGGAATATCCTTCTCAAAACACTTAGTTAGTGCTATTTATGAAGCCATTTCCACAGTGTAGTCCTTCAGAAAGAGGAGTGAGAGGTAGGCTGAGCTCATCCTAACAAAAACATGCTTCACAAAGGTGACCAGAGTATGATCCCCCTCTGCCCCCCTCTTTATTTTGGGTGGGGTCAGAGGGGATGCATATGTACTGAGCGGGTCTTTTTCTTGCTACAGGCACTTCTGAAAAGACAGGGTGTTTTCCTTTTCTTCTTGACTATAAGCTGACAACTGAGAAAAACGGAGAGGGGAATGAAGCCCTTCTGAGCAGTGGCAGCTGATAATTACCTTGCTCTGCGTAGGGCTCTCCATAACCCCAGCATTGTGAGAGGAGTACTTGATTACAGTGTGTAAGACCAGCTCGACGTGAGAGTTCTGCTTCATTAGGGAAATAGAGCTGCAGTGCTTTTGCTGATCTCATTTCCATCTCCATTTTTGCCCTTGTAAAGCTAAACTAGCTTTATGCTCAAGTAGCTATCATCCTTCTTGTCCTTGGCAAGCCTTACAGGTAAACACAAAGAGGTAAAATGATTGGTGAAATATTTCTGAAAGATGCTAGGACAAGGAGAGGATAACCTGGAGGACCACTGGGTACTCTCCAGAAAAGAAAGAATACAGTTGTGTTAGGTTTCCTCTGGGGAAATAATAGTCCCTATAATTTGAGTGGGTTTTTTTATTTAGTCCCTGAAGGAAAAAAAAATAAAAAAAGGAAAACCAACCTCTATCCCACAGGGAGAGAGGAATGATCTTGTGGAGTAGGCAGAGATTAAGTACAATGATAAAGATGATGATGATTAGAGGCTTTTTAATTTAAGAAAATGGATACATTGGACATTGTGGTTCAGCAGCCTGGCTCTAGCTAGGTGTAGGGAAAGCCTGTGGCACTCCAAAGTAAAGTTAGAAGTGACTTGGAGAATGAAAGAGGCTTACCTGAAGGGATTGTTTTTTACAACAGACTGATATTTGCCAGAATGCATGTTGGGTTGGTTTGTTTTTTTTTTTTTTTTTTCTGTCAGTAATCAATTATCTTACTTAGAATTGTGTAGTCTTCTGATTTGTCAGTATTTCAGGGCACTTACAGTGACATTTGAAAGGTATCTCCTCTCCGACCTGGCATTGCTCCTCAGCACTCAGCAGTGAGTGTGCGACCCTGAGAGCAAAGCAGGGATTTCATCTGGACAGGAAAAGTATTTAAGCATCTTTAGACCTAACTATTTATTCTTTCATGGCCACAGTGTTCAACCCTCAAGGAGTTTGTGAGTGTAGCTTCATTTGCATTCAAGGGATAGTGCAAGCTAAGGGATAATAAGGTTGTATGTTCACCTCATAATGGAGGAAAGAGATCCCTGAGGCCGGGCAGGCTGCGGCTAATGCGCATGTTGTACAGTGCAGTCAGCAGCAACTAGCTTGGGTCTGAAGGCAGATAATGTCCTCCTAAGACCATCTTGCTTCCAGCTAATTCAAGCACAGATGGCAAGTAAGGTGGGAAGTAGGAGTGAGTAACCCCCTCCAGGTAATGTTACTCTCATGCTGTTATAAGTTATGTTGATGCCACATATTTTGTGGCTGTCAGGTCCCTCTGGGTTCAGAACTTGGTACCACCAAAGCTTTTGCAGATCCAGCTTGGCTGTCACCCTACTGCTAGCATAGACATGCTGTTAGCGTTTCGCATCTCATGCCCATGTTACACAGACTATGAAGTAAGCTACTCCATCCGGCTTTCCTTACTCACGTGTGTCTTCAGCTGATATTCCAAATGCTGCAGTTTGGCTTACAGTGATTTTCTGGACAGTTCTGAAATCTGTAGCTACAAAAAGCTGGAGGTTTGAGCCTAATTTTTTCCCTCATCTGCACCATTCACTTTAAAAGAGCTCCTCACAGTTAACAGTACAAAGAGAAAAAAGACTGATCTGACTGTCAGAAAATTTGGGCTTTAGCTCTCATTTACATGACCGTTTATAACCACTCCTAAGACCCCTTTGTAGTGATGGATATGATGTGAATTCAGTTAGTGCTCTGCTACAGCATACTGGGCATGACAGAAGCAATTAAATGGGGCTTATTGCTTTGCCAGCCACACATGTTCCTTCTGGTTCCCTGCACTTTCATGGCAAGATGCTGGTCTTCCCCAGCCTGTTACAATTCCCATGCCTGTATACTCAGCAGCTTCCTCTTTTTTAATGTACAGTAGAAGATCCACCACATCAAACCTATCCATAAAGCTACTCTGAATTGAATGATGCTGCTTATATGAAGTCACCACAGAAGGAAAGAACGGTCTGTGCTACACAGAGTGAGGCAGCATTACTGGAAATCAGGTAAAACAAACAAAAAGCTCTCATTGTAAACAAACCTGTAACCTACTTTTTAACATTCCTCCAAAGAAGAATGAGTTTTATTTCCACCACTGGCTGAGGTTTAAAATAGAACTTTCCTATTATGCTGCTTGTGACCTCCTTAGATCTTGTCTCAAGTCATAGTGTGTGGAATGAAATGGAGTATTACACTGTTGGCTCCCAAGAGACACTTGAGTCTTAGTTACCTTTTGAATTAACTAAACCTTTTGGAAAGATTAAGTCATTCCCATGCTACTGTGTTTCATCTGGTCATTTTCTTGTTTTGCTTAGCATTTTATGCTTTACCAACTTTGATCAATATTGTCAGGTCTCTGTCTAGATCAGATCAGGAAGACAGTTCACCTGTTTGAATTCTTCTCCCCTTTCTCACCTCAATATGCTGTTATAGGCCATGTCACACGCAGCACACATGGCTCCTGATGCAGTCTCTTCTGCCTTATTGTCAAATGTGCCGTTTTTCTAGGACTTAGGATATTTATAATATTAGGGCTGCTAAAGGTGTCTCAATCAAATCCTTACAGTATTTTCATCTCTTTCTACTCAATAAATGTGTTGGAGATCTGGCCTGCATTGTATTTGCATTCGAATATTGGCCCTATGCTTTGGTTATCAGATAAGATTCTCTGCTTTGAATCAAGAACATGCAGAGATGTACAGTCTAAAATGGGTTTTTAAGGCTGTTCTAAGGCCTTTTCAAAGCAGTGACAAGGCTTGCCTGCCTTATTTATACCTCCAGTATTCTGAGTTGTTTTCTGCTAAAGTGAAGTTTGCTTTCACTGTCCCCATCACACCTGTGGAGCTGAGTGTTGCCAACAAGGCACTTTTCCCATTCTCTGCCTGAATCCTCTTTTTGGCTTCTCTTGGACCCACATTCCCCTGCACAAAGGACTAAACTTATCCAAGGCTCTTGTATGGAATCTAGTATGGCTGAAACAGCTTTAACAGAAATCAGATGTTCCCTTGTTTTGCTTTCTTAAAAGACCCTTTTTGAAGGCAGGGTTCCAGAGCAAGTCATTTGCAGTGCATGCTTTTTTGTATCCCCTTGGGATAACAGACTCTTGTGGAAGGAAATATTGTGCAGAAAGAAAATTTTCTAAGAGCAGGGTAGGTGTTGCTCCATTTCCAGCTGATGATTTTGGGGGAGGGGGAGGAAAACTTGGTACTGTAAGACTATTTTCCGAGTGTAGTAAGGACTCAAAACTTGGTGTGCAATTAGAGTGTCTGATCATTCAACAATTACATTAATTTGGTAAATAAATCAATAAGAGTGCTTAGGTAGGTGTTTGTATGCGAGACCCATGGCAAGCATTGTACATTTAACAGGGGCTGTGCCTCTCATATGTCTTAAATTGCAAGCTACAGAGATCCAGGATATCTTTTAATCAGCTAGCTTGAATTTGGGGAATGGTCTGGCTTTGGTTAGAGAGGACAATTTTGCCTGGCAAGAAACAGAAAAAATCACAATAAGGTTTAGGAGGTGAAGGGTTGTGCTATGCAGGTAAAAACCAATGGTGTGTCAGTCATGTAAATATGAAATAAGAGAGTGTTGAATCAGGCTTTTTTATTTTTAACCATGAGAAACAGGCATTGAAAAGTGTATGGGAAATGCAGCAGAATGTGCTATAGCCCAGGAATCTGCAGAAAAGCTGCTTTCGCATTTTGGATCGACTGTTAAGGTAGGAGAATTAATAGCATTAGCAGCCTCTGAGGAGATACATAGCTTTCAGATTTCCTAAGTGGGTGGGTGTTAAAGCAAGGTGGATGATGTCAGGATGATTTTCACTTTTAAAGAGAGCTCCACCGAACAGCTTTAGCAGCTAGAACAGCTTGCTACCAAGCTGAACAGCAGTGCTTGGGCTGGGGAGGAAGAAAGGAGAAGGGAAGGGAGGGAGAGGAGATGAATGGAAGATACAGTCTGCAGATTACCATCAGTCCCTGGCTGAGCTTACTGAAATACAAAAGGATGACTCTGTTGATTCAGCTTTGCCTACTGCTGGGAACCTTCTCCCCTGCCCTCCTTCACATCTGATCTCACATCTCTACGTTTAAGAGCATGTGTCAAGCACAGGGGAGGAAAGCTGCTGAATATTTGGGCACAGGCTGTTTCTTTATGAAAAGTATGAGATGCCTTGAAAATGAACTATGTCTCCTGAAAGCACCTTTTCCCTTCCCTTTCCAAATTGCATTTACTTTTTTTCCAACATTTTTAATCTGAACTCAGGTCAATCTAATTTTAACCATAAAACCTACCCTGCTTTGCCTTCTTTCCTGGCTGCTGTTTGGTAAATTCTTTCATTCACATATATAATTCACAATACTGCAATAATTATGCTCTTTTCATTCTCAGCAATGAAACCATGTAGTCAAATATCCTTTCTGTAAAGCTGCCGCATGGGTATCACACTGCAAACAGCAAGAGTACCTCACATTTATTTAAAATCTTCCCTCTCCAAAAACATCAGACACTGGTGGGTAAACATTTAAGGTATCAGAGAAAGAAAACAGGCTCCTTCAAGAGCCCATTTCCCTGCTGAGGGGAAGCCCTGGCTCCCCAGATGCCCCAGCCTGTGCTGGCTGGCCCAAGGCACTGCTGTGGGTTGTATCCCCATACCCATTCTGCTGAGAACAGACATGGAAGGGACACATAGTAACTGTAACCAGGTTTTATTTGGGATTTTTTTTTTTCTTTTCATTTTTATTTTTTTTGCTTAGCCTGGCATGATGAATCTGTGCTAGCACATGTCCCACTTGCTGCCACCCCCTCTTTGTCTGTTAAATATCCTTCTCAATTTCTGCCTTATATCGGGCTGCAGCATCAGGCGTAGGGATGCTCTCAGGTTTTGTGTGTCTGAAGCCACCAGGACTGTGGGACTTTATTCCAGACTAGGGCTGGATTCAGTATTACTCTAAAAGGAGGTCTTCTGGAGCCTCTGGCTCTGGGTCTGTAAATGCAGACTTCAGTCAAGCCTTATCGACAGTTACAGCATGAAAGTTGGAGTCATTTTTCACATGGTCTTCCACATTTGTACTAGCTCATCTATATATTAATCACTATTATAGTGACTTTTCCCCCTTATGAGGCTTCCTTGGAAGATCAGCCTGTGGTGACATGCTGCCCATGGTTATGCCATGGTTATGTCCTTTCTGCTGCTGGGAGCCTGGTGGCAACAGGTTGCCTGAGAGACCCTACAGATACACGAGACGTGAAGTCTGTGACTGCGAGAGCTGTGTGTGTGACAGCTCACAATTCAACAGGAAATCAAGTTCTGGTCAAGTGCTTTGGGTTGGGTGGTGCTCCTCACCCTCCCTTGGCTCTGGAGCTGGGTGACAGTGGTCTGTGCCTGGTGCTGGGTGGGCTCCTTGCAACTCTCAAGGACCACCAGGCATCCCAAAGTGGCCACATGGTGTGGGGAGCACATGGGCCTGTACTGCACCTGGATGGGTGGTAGCACCATGCCACTGGGCGGGTCACTTCATGCTACTGTGCTGGTCACCCCATACCAGGCGAGGCAGTGTCACCATACCATGTGCCATGCCACCTGAGGTGAATACAGACCTGCATGCTGTTCTTGTGCCATTCGTCACTTGGGGAAACTGATGCAGGGAGGCCCTTCTTCTCCTGGGCCATGCTGGGTATAAATAGCTCTAGCTGAGGTCAGCCAAGAGGACAGAGGCAGCAGGGAGAGGGCTGGCAGAGGTGGTGGCAGCAGCCTCCCTGCCACACTGCGCCTCTCAGAGCCTTCTCTGTCTCATCTGGCTCTCTGTGAGCAGTTGCTAGGTAAAGGCAGGTGTGTCAGCTGAAGTAGTGGAAACTTCTATTCATCTTATAAATAGTTGAGCAGCTCAACTTGGTGAAACGTGAAACGAGCAAACATCCCATCTTCTTCTCGGAGGGCAGATCGGGATTCAGTCTATAGTGCTGTCATGTCAACTGTGTCAGCGCTGCTGTTCATGATGCCAAGGCCCTATAAGTTATTCATGTGAACACAGCAAACAAAGGTTTAGCTTAACTGAGGGATGAACATTCCTCCACCTGCAGCTTTCTCCACAGCTAGACACAAAAAGTGCAGAGGTCACTTAATCTGTGACAGAAATAGACTGCACCGTCTTTGGGGTCAGTATGCTTTGCAAGTATAGTAATATGACTGCAGGCAGGCCTGACGGCTTCTGGCACAGCGTCCTTGGTAGTAAAAGAAAATGTCATTAAAATCCTAATGCGGCCTGGCTGGTTTACTTGAAATTTGCTGGGCAAAATTATAAATTTCCCATATAATCATGTTTATACCCTAGGCCATTAGAAGGCTTTTTCCTTCTGCTAATTCCTCATGCTTCTTGTCAGACTACGTTGACCCTTGTTCTCTGGTGAATTAAGATAGATTGCCACCAGAGTTTAATACTCCCTCTGAGACTACAGGAACTTTTCAGGTCTTTCTCAGTGACTGAAGAGTTTCTGCTCTTAAAAAGATGAGACTTCAGAGCTTGAATTTGAAGCTATATGTCAGCTTGGCAATATATTAAATGGAGCTTATTGTAGGATTTCAATCACAGTCAATTGTAAAGAAAGGAGATATCTCTATGATATTGCCTGGAAAGGCATGCTTGTCTGAGCATGCTTTCATGTAGCCTCAAAAAATCTAGTCATGAATATCATCTAGCTATCAAAGCAGAGAGCTGGGAGTAAAGATATGTAGATCTCAGTTCTGCCATGAGCCCTTTAGCAGGACTGACTAAGCCAATCCCTCCTGCATCTTAGATGATCAAATTACCATGGGGACACTAAGAATAACATTCAACAGCAAAGCATGGTGTGCTCATTAGATGAAAAGGAGTCTGTAAGAACAAGTTTTCGCTTTCTTTTATTCCCATTTATTCTTGTTAACTAGGTGGTAGGCCTCCACATGGAGGCGAGGACACTGCAACGGCCTGGGGCAGCACTTACTGACAGTTAATGTGGTGACAGTGGCTAAGCCAGATTGTCTGAAAATGGACCAACATCACATTTTTGTGCAAACCTGAACATTTCAGCTGACCGGTTTTCTGGTGAATGATAAGACACTGCTCTCATTTGTTCTTGCTCCGTGTAGCTGCTTTTGCAAAGGGGTGGCTTGTGGCAAGCTAAAGGAGAGGACTGTGATGGAGGGGTATGTGAGTGAAAACCAAACCATTTAATACCAGCTTATGTCCCTCCTGCACTCTTTCTTGTTAGACTCAAATCCACAGAGAAGGAAAAAAACAGCCTTGTCACGTTAGCTCTTCCTCTCTGTTTGCCTTTACTCTGATCAAATACAGGCAAAAGGAAATCAATCAAAATTAAAACAGATGACAACACTCAACACAGAGCTGCTGCTTTACCCCTTAGTGTGTGATGTAAGCTGTAAGTGAGCCTTGCTACCTTTCTGAGAGATAGGTAAGTAAGCAGAGCAGTCATATTTAGCAGATGTAGGAACACGAAAGCCTATAGCTACAGCATGAAAGGGAAGGATAAACAATTTATAAGTACTTGTAAGTGATGATGGCACAGCTCTGTGTTGCAGTTCTAATTTACTGTTCTCTGCTTGTCTCCCCCGCAAGCTTCAGCCAGCAGATTGCAGGGCCATCACTTTTTGAGCTCTGTGCAGTCTCAGACACATGCCGAGGGCTACACTGTATGAACCACACTTGCATTTTCTAGATCGTACAGAAATAGCCTCACTAAACTCAGTGGGATGCTTTGCATAAATACTCACTCTGTGTATGGCTTACATAGCATAGTGCTTATGAGGTGAGCCACTTAACCACAAAACCTAGCAAAGGCGCAAAAATACAACCACTTTTTATATAGAGCTACTGAAGCCTATTGGCCTCAAAAGTCCTTGCTTTTAACATGATAAATGGCTAACTCCCAAGAGTAGTCACTTCTGTTGTGGAGTACAACCTGACACAGAATGGTAAACAAGAGTTTATTTGATGCATGCTATTGTAAGTGAATGATTTTAAAACTGCCATCTTTGCTTATTTCATCAGCACCTGGATGGAAGTATAAAGATTTTTTTGAGGAACTTTGTGTAGACTGAAGGCACTGTTTGAACTGCACCCTACGTATTGCTGAGGCCTGGGAAATGAATTGTTACAGGAGATGCATTTAACTGTGAGTGAATATAAATTTACAGCAGGAGAAAGGAAATTGTAGTTTCCTTGAAACTTCAAAGGGCGGAAACTTCATAATGAAAACCTAATATACATCTTCACATAACAGTTCAGATTTTGTGTCTCCTGCCATTGTGTAACCTTGCATCAAAAGATACTTGGGTTAGTACTTGAGTGAAGCCATTGGCAAGGACAGCAGCACAAGCTATGCAGGGAATGAGAAAAAGAGAGCTATCAAAACATTCTGGGATGGAATAAAATGAGCAAAGGACTGAATAAATTATGTTTCCCCATATTAAACCTTTATAGATGAAGAACAGTTTAAGAAGCTGTTTAGACATGTTGTGTGATATAGTTACTGTAAATAAAGTCCATAAATATTCATATATTATCGAAGTGTTAGTTTTGACTGTTTTATTGTGCTTGCACATTGTGTGGGATTTGCCTCCCACCAATATTCATGAAAGTTATCAGACTCAGCTACTTTCAAGCAAATCTTAAGAGATACTTTTGATCACCAAATTTTAAATTAAAAATATATTTGATCTAGTAAATTTTTCTAGGAAAGAAATACATATATATCCCCTCAGCAGGTACCACCATGAGGATTGTAAGATCATTCTTAAGGGAAGATAACAGGGTGCACAAGGATGTGACTCAGTTTTGCAATAGAACTACAAGTACAGTTCAAGTTTTGAATATTCAGTACCCACAAGAAACTAACATATAGAATCATAGAATAGTTAGGGTTGGAAAGGACCTTAAGATCATCTAGTTCCAACCTCCTGCAATGGGCAGGGACACCTCACACTAAACCATGTCACCCAAGGCTCTGTATGCCAGAGATTGTTCAAATAAGATAATTAAAATAATTTTGAATATTAATGAAAACTTCAGTGTGCCCAGGGGCAGTTTGAATACAGAAAAAAAAAAGGATATATTGATTTAAGGGATTATTTAGTGGGGAATTTTTTGGCAAGTTTAGTTGGTTGCCATCTTTTATTTTGTATCTTTCATTTTGCATTTTACTCCAGCTTTTCCACTGGGTATATACTTTGTTGATGAAAGTGTGGAACAGCAACTTAAGGCACATATAGGTACTCAGAAATCACCTATCTGATATGTTACTAAAGTGATTTTAGCGTTGCTTGAAATTTTCTTAAGGAATGCTTAAGTCATATAGAAACCACATAACACAGCACAGTTTGTATTCTGCTGTTCAGTTAATTCAAACAAACACAAAAAGCCTATGCAGAGCTATCTGGGATGATCCTCACCTTTTGATAGATGTTATTTTGTACATAAAAATACAGATTTCTTTTATACCTTTGAGGTTAAGTTGGTGAGCAGCAGTAGTACTGAAACCTGATTTCCTATGGTTTTGTGTGTTAAAGTTGAGCTCATAGATAGCATCTGTGATGACAAATGAAGTCTGAGCTCTCATTTCAACTTTTTCCTCAGTGAGGTTATCACTGAGTTTCTTATCCTTCACTTGCTTTCTGGCAATTCAATAAATTTGAGAACCTTTCTACCCACCAAGGGTGGTAGAAAACCAGCAGTGGGTTCAGAAGTTATTAAAGGAACTAAAGCATAGACACTGGCATCATATAACCTTTGTTTCTTTTGGCAACCAAACAGCAACAGACAACAAACAAAATATTCTTCAGAAGTATTCCCCTCTAGGTTTCTTCCTGGTGTCTGAAACAAATTCATGCCCCCTAAAACTTCAGAGCTCACTTCTAAATATTGTCTGAGAGGTTCTTAAGTGTGCTTAGTAAAAGTGTAATACGTACTGGAGTGCAAATGCTGATTTAAAGAAAGCTAAAAATATGCTTGATGCTCTCTATCTGAGTGAGAACAGAAGGAAGCCATGCCAGCCCTCTCAAAGAAGGCTGCTAGGCTGAAGGTACTGACAGTATGAGTTCAGCTCTAATGTGACAGTAGTATACTGCTTATCTGTTGTACTATGTCTTCTGCATATTCCCTTTGTCAGCAGTAAATGGGAAGTTTTAACTTACAGAGGCTAAAATGTAACACTGCTGTCTTGTTCACAAACAAGGGAGAGAGGTACACACAGATCATTACGAGTAGCTCAGTGTTCACTGTTGGGAATGTGACGTGGTGCCCACCAAGTCCTTCTGAAGAGCAGTGAATGTTTTGGCATCGTTCATGTCAATCAGGGTCCTACAAACATCATCTTAAAAAAAGACGAGATGGAATACTGAAGATGTGTATATGTTATTCAGCTATTTGTCCATAAAGATAATGCAGTGTCTTATGAAAGAAGATATCCAAAGCCTTTTTTCCTCTCCCCTTCTCTTCCCATAGTGTTATGCAATAAGCCAATATAGCCTGAGGTCATGGAACAGGAGAAGAAAAGGGACTCCATTTGCAGTATGCAGCAAGCTGTGTATCTTCGACGAGTGTTGTAACAGCCTAGCTGGCAGTTAGTAACGTGTAGTTAGCTCCCTACCTGCAAATCTTCATTTTAAAATATCCTGACTGCAACACTGCAAAGCTTTAGAGCACATCAGATGACAAGGAGTTTGATTCTGGCTTCCTTGACTGCATGGGAATCTGTGTGAAGCATCCGTTTCATACACTGGCGGTGCACTGCTCTCTTGAGGGGTTTTTTTGGTGTACAATCCCACCCTCTCACAAAAGAGGCTGTGATGTTTCCTCAACACCATTTGATGTTTCTATCTGGACCATAAGAAATTCCCCTTCCGAGGATCTCCGCTGAGTCAGAGCTCTATTGAGATTTATAGCTTAGCATGGACACATGAAGGACAGAGAAAGTGGATATTGTGCTCTGCTGCACTGTAGCTTTCAGACCAGCCAGATCATTTCTGGAGAGTGGGACGAGTCAGGCCAGGCACTAATACAGCTCAGAGCTGTATCACATCCTTATGGAGCTCCTAGATCTGCTGCTGAGCAGCTGCAAGGGGAGCCAGATGAAAGGCAATGAACATTTGTGTGCTGCAAGGAGGATGGGAAGCTGTGCTCTGCTGAGGCACAGCTGCCCGTGACAAAGAGGACTCCAGTTTTGAGGAAGCTATTTCCTTTGAACTACTTAGGTCCTGACATTATTGTTCCAAGGGTTTAAAGAATGCCTTGCATGGCTTTAAACATGAAAGCCCTGCTCTGTTTTGCTCGGAAAGAGAAGGAAGTGAAGCACCAGATTATTTCAGTGCTCACTGACAATAGAAAAGGGCCATTGTCATGAGTTCAGCAGTAGCAGTCATTTTTCTCCTTCTTAGTAGCTGGTGCAGCACTGTGTTTTTGACTTGTGGCCTGAGAACA
>JAOEHY010031194.1:28703-46317 GCA_025447955.1 Psilopsiagon aurifrons | reverse complement strand
TATCACATCTATTTTTCTAACTATGGAGAAAGTGTTGTTTCAAATGCTGGGTTCCTTTTATGAATGTAGAGACTTTCCAATGACTTTTTTCAGGATTTTTTGTTTATACTTCAGATGATCTGCAAGCTTAATATCCATGTACATAGATTTATTTTTTTTTTTTTTTAAAAAAAAAGCACAAACATGTAAGGAACAATGGTATATCCCAGATTTTCTAGTTTTCTATAGTGGCATCAATCAATATATTTGAAAAGTATGTGTATGTGGGGTATTTATTTGTTTATTTATTTGTAGTTTGAAAGAAATATATATTCATTACTAGAATTTCAGCCATATGCAGAAGACAGTGTTGTAGTTCGGGATTTTGATGATACTCATCCTTAGGATAAAGGGAGAGACTGACCTTTAATGTGCAAAATGCTGCTTGGTATTAAGATTGGCCTATAGTGTTTCTGCATTGACAGTATCCAGTATGACATGAAGTATAATAAATGTCTTTGTATTTTTAACACTTACTTTAGCTGTTTAGAATGTTGCAGAACTCTTGAGGAATTATCACCTGTTAAGGTTAATCCTGGTCAGCACTGTGCCTTTCCTAGAACACTGCTGCTGTGGTGATAGAGTTCTTAAGCATGCTTCATTTGTAGTATTAACGGCTGGGAACTGCTCTAAACTTGTGCTATTAAGGCATGCATCCTGCTTATTAACTGCAAGGGATTTCTTAATCTAATCAGCTGCAGGCTGATCACTGCTGGCCAATCATAAGCGTTGTACTAAAGGAGTAAATTAAAACAGTTTCTTACAAATTATTGTCAGATTGAAGACCTACCAGATGCTGAACCTAATACAGCTTCTGGTTGCTTGTTATCTGTCTTGACTTATGCAATATTCAGTATGAGTTATTTCTGGTTTAAATTTTACTCTGTGCACTGCCCACAGGATCTTTGGAAGACTATAAATTTGACACCAGGAGATAACTTTTCTCTCTTAACTTCCTTCTGCCATCACTGCCCTGCATTTTAATTATCTTTTTCTTTTCACTTCTAGCAACTTTCGTTTGAAGTCTCTAAAATAAAATGTCCTTTCTTCTAATTTAGTTCATTTTTGCTTGACATTTACCCCATATTTCTTTTTCTTTTTTCCTTCCTAACACTGCTTCTAAGCTGTTTGAAGTAGGTTAAGTATTAAATACGTGTGATTTGGCATTATCCCTTTAACTGTTCAGTATCAGAGGAGACTGTTATTAGTGTTTTGTCTGATGTTTTTTGTCAGTCCCAAATATCATCCCTAAATGTAGCTTTTGGTTTGTTTTCAAACAATTTTTGTTGGTGTGATTTTGTTTATGCAGTACATTGTAGTGTCTGCATTTCACCAAAATCAGTGTCTGAATTCCTTTTTAATTTATCCACCTTATCCCTTCCCCCTCCTTTTGTTTCTCTGAATTACTTTTAAACAGATGCGCTCAGGTCAGCTTTCCCGAAAGCTGTGGGGATCAAGCAAACGGCTCAGCCAGATTTCATCAGGAGAGACTGAATATAACACTCAAGATTCCAAGTGATTGCTGCTTCTACCTTCTCTCATGGATTCCAGAAACATGTTCAATATTTTGGTCACTTTAAATGTGTATCTCACCTTTCAGAGCCTTAATTCTTAAGTCTGTTGATGATGAACCTATGGTAGATGTATAGTAATAAGCATATGTAATCAGGCAACTTAGCTTGCTTGCATATTTTTCCTTAACTGTGTTGATGTGGTCACAGCAGAATCCCTCTCTAAATAGCTGCTAAAAGTGTATTTCAGAAAAAAAAGATTATATAATTTTGATAATTGAATTTAAGATAAGTATTATTTGATTTCAAGCTGAATAGCACCAGGTGCTCCTTGATCACAAGCTATTTGGCTTTGCTTTGACAGCACTGTAATTCTCCAGCAGTAAACGAAAATTCTGGCAGTCGCAGTAGTCAGATTCAGAATTGAGATAGCTGGCAGTTATGACCTTTTCTGTGTAATTTTATTCCTGTAAATGGCTACTGCAATCTTCTTTTGTGTAGTTTCAGTTTTAGGCTGTTCTGCAAGGAACATCTGTGTTGCACTACTTGATTATCAGAATTTGTTTAAAGTACAGACATGACCAAAGGAGTTGAAGGTGGTGAAGGAGCTGAAGGAGGTAGGAAATACTTGCTGCTGAAAATTTATTTATATTGTTAGGTAGACTAAGCCACACACCAAGAAGTCCCATAATATATTTAATATCCTTAAGAAATATGGAGGAAGAATTGGTATCTATATATTGGTCAAAGATCAGTCTGCTTCATTAGTAAGGTAACTCCTGCAAATAAAATAAGATTTCCACTGCAAAATCATTTAAACATTGCAGCATAATTTAATTATATAGCATCTGTTTGTTTCTTGGCTTGGTGTTCACCAAACCACTTGTTAGCCTTTTTTTCTTGTTTGCCCTCTATAAACAAGCAGGGAAATAGATAATGTATCCATTTTCAAGATGTGTTTAAGACATGGGGTGAGAAAAAATCAGATCCTTACCCGTGCTATATCCAACAAAACAGTTATGGATTGTGTGCTCTATTTTACAGAAGCCATTACTGGTTGTTTTTTTAGTTTAGCAATACAAGATGATAGAAGGGTGTGTGTTTTGCTATCATTCTGACACTTTTATAATGTTAATGATTTAAATGATAAGCCCCATACTGTTAGAATGAGCCTGGTGCTGAGGGAATAAGAGAGGTTTTTGGATTGGCATGCAAAGGTATGTGTGCATATGTATTATATGTGTGTATGTTTATATATATGTATATTCATGTATGTATGTCTTTTAAAAGGAGAAAATACCGTGCAGTAAGAGGAATTATAAGGCAGAGCTCTAAGTGATTGTTAGCTAGTATGTTCCCCTTTGACTACCCCTTTCTTCCCTCTGCCATCACTTTTCTTGTTATTTTTATTTATTTATGGAAATGAATGTGTGTTGTATCTCTTATAAATGTTATCAGATATTCCCTATGGCTGGGGAGCTGTTGAACTGTCCGAGGAACTCCATAATATAATGTATGATCTTATTTCATTAACTTTTAGCACGATATTTATTAACTTTGTAGGAATAACTTCTCCTTACGCCACAAAAGGATAATCTTAGCAAGTTCTGTTAGTCTCATTTAAACTGTTTTCACTGCCTCATTTTCTTTACTGGAAAAAAAAAACAAACAGCCCTCCTAGTGGCTGATTAATGTGCTGTGTAAAGGAAGTTGTGCTGCTTTTTCTCAGCTTTTGTAAATGAAATAATAAATCAGACTAGTGAACAAGTGGGTCTATGCATACTTACAATATTCTAGCTGATCACTGTGACAGACAGGAACATCTGGAAAGTTAGGAGAAAATGAGAGTTATTTCCCTGAGTCACTTGCCAAGAGAGCATTAAATTTCCAAAAGTAGAGCAGTGTGTTTTTTTCAGCCTCCGTGTATGTAAAGATACTACCCAAATGCATCTGTATTTTCAAATAAGCTACAGAGACGTGAAAACACTATTTTTTAATCAATTGCTTATCCAGTAAGAATACTAAGGATACTCTGGAAGTATTAAGTGTGTTCATGAGAATGTGAAGTATTTTTGTCCATTATGATTTAATGAAGAAGGGATTCCAGGGGACCTCTTCTGAGAGTAGTTTAGAAGAATTTCAGCTCAGAATGTGAGATCTTTCTGTGTTACGGGAAGTTGGAAAATTCATTTGGGACATTGAGTTGATAGTTTTTGTAAGTTTGCATATATGTTCTGTCTAAATGCATATATGAGGTTAAGTGTTTACTTGCAGGGGAAGAGGGCAGGAAATGATGTTTTGGGCTAGCAGAGTCAAGTGGAAAAATTGCGGAGAGAGGTCTTTTGTAGTGTTTGGTGAAAGCATAGTTCTTTTTTTGTCACTTCCACAGAAGGGTTCAAATAAGGGTTTGAAAACATCCTACTGTGGGATAGGTAAGTTTATACAACAGTTGAATGAATGATTGTTTGTAGTTTAATATTAAAGAATACTGAATACACTGCGTCAGTTTAAGTAAAATACGATGTTGCAATAATTTGGGATGAAAGTCTACAGTGAAAAGCTGTGACGTTGAGTACCGTCATTTCATTGCATTACAAGCTTTACCTGGTCTTCACAAATATCTGGGATAGGTTTAATTGTGGGCATTTTCTGAGCTCTTAAACTTGAAGCTAGTTTGTGCTCAGGACAAAGCAGCAGCAGAATGAAGAGGGGCAGAGGTGAGCTCTAGGCTGCTTTATGCTCTATGTGAAATGGCAACATTCACTGCCTTTTGATCTTTTATCTGGTCCTTGAGGATGGGAGGTAAACACCATTTCATGCTTAGCGTTTTTGCCAGAGGCCCTCTAGAAAAAGACCCCCATAGGCTTGAAGGTTGCACTTTGAGTTTATTTAAAACCAGCTTTAAATAAAAGATACAGAACACAAGTGTAAGCATTAGGTGGTACATTGTTTCTTTTGGCTTTAACTTATTTGTATAAATCTTTTTTAAAAGTAGAAAGTATTTTTTTCTTATCAGCTATTTAGGTTGGTTGGATTGAGGTCTGTTATGCTGTGTACTGTGAATTAGCAAACTGACTTCCATAATTCTTTGATTTCCTCAAGTTTGGTGGTGTCTTCTTTTAAGTTTTTGGAACAACCCTGATGATATGTATCAAAGTTTAAGATATTCTTACCTTTGAAGCTGAATAACTAGGAGTGTAAATATATATATATATCTCTAAAAGAAAATGAAACCCCATTCTCCATACTTGTAGGTAAATGAGATCAAGTAGTTAGCAGTATTAACTTTTCTGTAGCAGTTTTGAACTTGCATACCAAAGGATGATATTTAGAAGACATTTCTCCTTTATTACGAGTAAAATGTTTGTTAAACTTCTCTATCAATTTACTTGTTCTTGGTAGTATTTTACTTGTCTTTATCTATAGTGACGAATCTCATGTAGTCTGTGCAGGTTTTGTACTATACAAGCATTCAGAAAGTGAAATGCTTGCTGTTCCAGTTAGCATCTGACACAAATTACTTGATATCAATATATTTGTTACCTAATAATCATAGATTATCTAGAAACTACATCTCTGTCATCCATGTACTTTAACAACACCAGCACAAAATAATAATCTTAAACTAACTGCACTTCTGATGGTTAACAAGTCTTGTGGAAATTAGGGCCTGATTGATTAAAAAGGAAACAAACAACTACAAAAAAATCAAACTCCTACCTGCACCCTCACATTACAATTGCTTTGCTAATCTGCAATTGAAATAAACAAGCTTTCTTCCCCTCCCTGTGTACCTTAGATCATGACTTTTATCTCAAAACAGGTTTATCAAAGTTTTCACAGGCTTTAAATAAGCCTAGTCAATCAGTTGTTTTGTAAGGATCCTCTTAAGAGTTGTTTTTTTGTGTCCTTTAAATGAAGTGCAAGGAAATAAGCTTCTGCACTGTAAAAATGCTGTGTGGGACTGGTAACAGTCCTCCATCAGCCTGCTTTAAGAAAGTCCTGCAGGAGTGGTAAGTTCATTTTTATTTGTAATGCACAGTAATTAGCTAGGTCTTCCAACTCTTGCCTTAGTCAAGCAGAGAGCTGTATACCTCGCTTCCCTAGACCATGTCTCCCTCCTCCCTGTTTCCTCTGCAAGTCTTCCCTAATCTCAATTAACAAAATCACTGAAAGTGTACATACAGCAACCAAATGCTTCACAAAGTTTTTAGTGTGTGTATGTTTAGTTGAAAATGTGTATCTGTATACAGATTATGGTAGAGAGCTTTAGAGCTGGGAAGGGAAAAAGAGGAGGTGCCAGCCTCCATCTGCTCCTTCGCTGAGTCCATGTGGACATTTGCTCTGTATTGCCACCTGGAGGCACTCCTCTCTTCCACTGTGAAAGGCATCTTGCTGGCTAGGTTAGATGCTGAGGCTATTTGCTGTGAATATATCTTTTTCCTTTCAAAGAACTACCAAAAAAACCCAACCCACATATAAATACATACCCTAATGTGAACCTGAGGCCTGATCTGATAAATACTGTTAGATGAAAGCACTGCATAGGGTTATATTTAATTGGGTGGAAATTCAAGCATGTGCTTCAGTGCTTTCTAGAATGGGCTTTTCATGCTTTTCCGTTTAAAAGCTATGTTGGTTTCAGCTGTAAACATGACACTTATTAGTAGGTTCCTATTGGGGAAAGTGATAGTTTTTGTGCAGTCATATGCATGTGGGTTCACTGTATACCAGTGTTAGACTTAACTGGTGTTTGGAAGATGTCTTTCTTTCTATCCCAGGAAGCCAAATTTTCCTCATTGTTATGAATTGCCCTTGCTAACAGATACTTTTAAAGGAGACAAGGGTTTTCTGAAAAGCTATTGCAGTTAAAAAACCATAATGGTAAAACACTATTGTCCCCTTCATCACTGTTATAATCATCAGATGCCTGAATGCAGAAATTCCTCTGAGTGGCAGCATAGCATGCTCTGCATGAGTTCGAGTTGCACAGTGTTCATCTTAACTGCAGTCTTGGACACCCCATATGTGAGGAACTGCCCGTAGTGTTTAATCCAAGGTACCCTTTGTTTGGTTTTAATTCACCTTTTGCTGTGCATCTGTGGAAGAAAATTGCTATGTCTTCTTTTAGTTACTATTTACCCAGATGGCCTATGTAAAATAGGTGTTTCACTTGTTTTCTTCAGGAGAGAGTTTCTGCAGTTATGTGTTTTCTGGTTTTGTCTACTTGGGAAATTTGGCAAGCATTTCCGGAGCTTAGGTCTGTGATTATACTCTGCACAGAGAATTTCACAATGCATCTTGTGTCCCGGGGGCATGATTGTCAGTATAGGTTATGGTTTAAAGCTGCTAAGGTGTTGTGAGATTGAAGTAAAAACCATCCAGCCATATATATCTTAGATCTAACTGAACTTAGAGGCCACTTGTTTATTTAGCTTCCAATATAGTCAGTATTTTCCTCTTGAGGGAGTCATACTTTTTGCCTTGAAGTAACTTTGTAAAATAGTCTTGCACCTGACAGTACTCCTTTAGTCGTATGTAGCTGTGAGCTGTTGCTTAAAGAAAGCCATGATGGGGGGAAATCAAGAACTTGTGATCTGTATTCTGGTTCAACCCTTCACTATGCAGGAGCAACTAAATAAAAGGCTAGAGAAATGCTGCTTGTGAGACTTGCCTCCCTTTGGTCACTGTTTTGGAGGAAGCTTGTAATGCTACTCAGTTTGCTTGATGTGTTCTTACTAATGCTAATGAGGGAGTGGAAGCAAGGGCCTTACAGCAAGTTAACTTTATCTTCTCAAATTCTTACAGACCGTGCAATTATGTGATTACAAATGGATTTTTTAATGCCAAAAAAATGCCTTTTTTAAGAGTTAAATGTTAGGTCTGAGGAGTGTTGGAAATACCTACTTTCAAAAACGAGCCTTCAGACACTGTAATGAACTTGCTTGTCAGTCTTCTGTGCAATATCTTTTTCCCTTCTGGGTGCTTTAAGAGTATACTGTATGTCTTACTTTGTTTTGATCAGTGTGTTTTAAGAGTGTGTATATTGGCTAATGATGGATTTTTTTTCTGTACAGCATGGTGGAAGATGTTTTAAAATTTTGCACTTTTCTAGGATTTGCAAGTTTGTAACCTGAAATTTTTAACATGCACACTTTTGTATATAATTAGCATTGTATATATTTAACATGAGTTTGAAGCAAATAAAAGTAATTGAATGCGTAACTTCTCCTTTTTAATAGAGGAAAAATGAAGCTAAATGTGTGGGAGTACACTAAAATAAGAGTTCTTTAATTTAGCAGGTAAAGCTAGGCAGCAGGAACAGCTGACTCTCTGTCCTGTCTTAAATGTGTTAAACATTTGATGGAGAAGGAATCGAAACGGCTACATGAAAATACAGACTCTTTCAGACTAAGAATAGCTATGATTATTCAGGTATTGCAAAAAAAATTGTCCTTTTGCTGGGAAGGAGAGATGTCTGAGACATGAATTAAGGTGGGAAAAAGAGCCTACTAATGCATATTTATCTTTATTTATAAAGATACGGTTTTCCATCCACCCTGGGACTAGAAGCATCCCTTCCCTCCCTCCTCACTGTCTCCCCATTTAGTGACTTGCTGCAGAATATGCAAGGCTACAGATTCTGAAGATTACTGTCAATCAGGAGGAAACTGAAATCTGCTCCAGGCTCATGTTCAGTCGGTTTCTTACCCCTGTAAACAAGAAAAAAATGCTATGAGCTCTAGCAGGAGCTAGGACTGTGCTTCCATCTGCTACTAAGGATAGAACAAGGCATCGTATTCCTAACAAGCAGAGTTTTGACTCCCTTTCTTGCCTGCATCTCAGAGCATACATACTAGATTTCTTAGTAATGTTTATATGACAAAAGACATGAGTTCCCTTGTTCTGGAGTTCAATGCATTAGGGCCAAACTGGCGTTCCCCTGGCCTTCAGTAACAGAGCTGACTACAGGGGCACTTTTCTGTGAATGGTAACTATAGTTTGGAAGCATAAGCATTAATGGATGTAACACCCTATAACTAACTGGGTAAGCTAGGCATCCTTTAAGTGCTGTCATACTGCCTGCTCATCTGGAGCATAAAGCAATATTCATGTTCTCCCCAAAGAGAAATGGAATAAGGGATTAAGTAACTTCTGATGTGAGGGACAGGCAGCATGAACCAGGAGTCTAACAGTGTCTCTTCCTTTCTATCTGAAGGAGGATATCCATTCAAATGAAGCATTTACCTCAAAAATAGACGTGCTCCTGTCACTCCTTGCAAGGTGGCTTTGTCTCCTTCCACTAGCAGCATTGCACCTTCCCGCAAGCCCTAATGTAGGTGGTAACATTTATTATCAAGCTATTTGAAAGGCTAGAGTGCTTGTCACAAGCAGGCCAGTCTTAGCAGCTTGCCATGACTATAGGCAAGACTTCCCAACAAAGATGCCAAGACCAAACTAGGTGAGTTATCTTGCTTTAGAAGCAAGTTTTCTTGTTTATCTTATTTCTCACTTTTAAAGGAGAAACCATTAAGTGTATTTTTCCCACAATTATTTCTGCTACCACCATTCTTAGATCCAGTTTGGGCCAAGCAACTGCCAGCTGGGTTTGGTAGAGCACAAACTGTAGACTCCAAGCTCGGGGACAGGAAACCCTAAGGTCCCACTTTCGCATACATACTGTAAATATGAGCATACTTCTGAATGAGCAAATTCAGAAACCTACAGAGGTTAAAACAAAATTTAAAGTTAAGAGTATCTTCAAAAAGATTACAGGGAGGTGTCTTACCATCTGCATGCACACCACCTCCAGTGTACAAGACACAGCTGGTGGCTGGTGACTGGAAAGATCAGAGCTGCCTCAAATACAGTGTTTTGCAATAGGACTCCAAGCATCTAATGGGCAGAATGCGTTTCATTTGTTCTAACCCATTTTTTGCAAGTGAACAAAATCCAAACTTGAAGCTCTTAGCTAGAATACAACTAGCCTTCAATGCCACAGTTCTCTAAGGCTTGGAACTTCAGGCAAGGAAAACAACAGCGAAAGCTACCAAGAATGCATATAAATGTTTACCATACTACAGCCATATAAAATCAGTAGTATTTCCTGACTGGAAATTACTACCCACCAGAACTGGAGGGGTGTTTGGTTCTTCATGATACTGGCGAATTCTTTCCTCTCTTGTCTCCTGCAATAAGGAAAGTAGATTTAGCTGCCCAGGCAGTCAGGCAGGACTTGGAGTTGTCCAGTTAGTGCAACTCTGAGCAATTTCATAATTAAACAAAGCAGGCACTTCCCCTCAAACAGAATGGAGTGACAGTATTGACTTTAATAGATACGTATTTTATCCTTCATCATTAGCAGTAATTGCTGCAGGTTGATCAAACAGAACTCACACAGTCTCAATCCCGATAAGTCTTAAAACTTTTTTCCACTCAGTTCAACCAGTATTTTGAGGTTTTGGTTCTGGGTTTTTGTTTTAATGATGTCTGTATGTGCTTACCCTCAGAACAAGAGCACTGAAGGAAATGGGTGAGATACCACCTTCATGAAGGAGGTTAGTGAACAGTGAATTTCCACTGATTAACTATATGCTTGTTTGTCATCAAGTAGGTATTACGCTGAAGAATTTCCTTCTGTGAGAAGCTCTGCCATGCTTCCTAAGTTTGCTGCTGAACTGAGCAACAGTAGATGAAGAAATCAAACCAGAAGGGTTTGTTGGTAAGGAAACAGTAAAACAGCAGGGACTTGGTACAGCACAGAGCTTCCAGCCTCCTCTTGGAGAAAGAGCAAAAGTTGACTGCCTTCTTATCTAGTGACAAGCTGATTAAATGAGTACCTACAACTTCATCTAGATTCTAGAAGTACGCCCTGATCCTTCATCTCTTCATTGTTCCCTAACTCTAACCATGGAGAAATTTTGCTTACAAGGATGAAAGTTTTTTGGCTGTTAAAAGATGCACCATAGAAACTGCTCTGAGGAACTGGCTCCTAGCAAGCTATTCAAAAATCAGCTCCTCCATACAGTGGATATGGCCATCTTTGTAGTTGAAGTTTCAGCTATACCAGTGCATGTGCTTGCTCAATACTGGCCACTACAGGGTGTGCTCCCTTTGAGGACATGGGTCCCTAGGTATTTTCTTACAGAACAAGACTGCATGCAATCCTAAGATCTCCCTCTTCTGATAGTTCCTCC
Source organism: Psilopsiagon aurifrons (assembly GCA_025447955.1). NCBI lineage: Eukaryota > Metazoa > Chordata > Aves > Psittaciformes > Psittacidae > Psilopsiagon > Psilopsiagon aurifrons. Next base: position 35,570 of record JAOEHY010031194.1, on the reverse strand, counting down.
AGACCTTTAGATACTTAGGCCTCTTAATGAACGTTTAACTTGAGCCGAGCACGGACTTTGCAGGAACACAGTGTATTGCCTCTTAATGTTTCAAGTTTACCTCCTTCCCCCACCCCTCCAGTTCCATACCAGGTATGAAGCAGCAGTATTTCAGATACTGCAAAGCTTCTGTTTGTGAAAAACACTTTGTTCCATGTCAGTAATACTGTTGCCAACTCCTCTTCCCACTCAAAGTAAAGCTTTAGGAGGGAGTAAAGTGTTACTGCTTCATTGGCATTTCCAGGTGCTCTAGGAAGCAGCTGTTAGACATCCTATAGCTTTTGTAAGGCCTTACAAGTGTGCGTTATCATTAAACCTCTGCACCCTTATTCCTATGTTAGCTCTGGCATGCTCTACTTACACCCATATGACTGCTTTTAACATCTGGGTCCAGGTAGTGGGGGTTAATATTAAAAGGAACTAAGCCTAGGGCCCACAGGGAAGGTGGATAAACGATTGGCATATCATTGGTAGTATTGATGCTGATGGTAGCGACATTAGTTCCTGCGCTAGATCCCATGTAAGGAATCCCATCCTGAAAGACAAAAGCAATGATTAGTATGCAGAATCACAACTAGGAACTGCATTTTATAACATCTTCTATCAGTCTCGGAGACTCAGCTATCAGATCAAAATCCTTCTACCTCATCTCATTGTCAACTTTACAGATGAAAAGCAGAACAAGAATTCAGGTTTTGAGGTGGGCAATAGTTTGTATACATCATGGTTGTGAGCGAACTAGTTGTTGAATATTGTGTACTCACAACTCTGACCCCAGTGCAAGAAAGAACTCATGAGGTTGTCAGTGTATATACTGGACTCCGCTATCAAGAGAGTGGTCTACATTTCAGTTACAGAAAATACCTGAACAGGTCTTAACTAGCTTCTGAAAATAGCAGATTGTCTGAAGCTGAGTACAATGGTACCACAGCATCAACTTGCCAGTACTGTAAGCAGCCAGCTACTTTTGGTATTACTACTACGTACGTATACTATGCTGTACATGGAAGGATTCCATATAAACATGCAAGTATATGGATAATGCTGAACAACTTATAAAAATAAGCTATCTTGAGAGAACTGCTGCTAATATAACCAAGTAGTTATCAAGATTTCACAATGACTCGAACATTTTCTACCTTTTCTGCCCACAACAGGCACTGGATTTCCTTATATTAAGAAAGCCTAGTTAACCTTCTTGGCAGCTGGCCTTTTCAGACATATGGTGCATCAATCTGCCTGAAGTCCCTTGGAGTCCCCTATTACTAGGGGAACACCTTGCTTCTGTTTTCTGTTTTCCTCCATGGATGGTGTATCTTTGCTCTGCCTTACAAGATTCACTAGTGAGAATGAGGCTGCTGACCAGAAGAGCTCAATGGCATGCAAACTCATAATTCCAGGTTAAGGATGTATGCAAGGTAATTACACCACTGTCAGCACCAACAACAGGACATTAAAGGACATGCCTAAAAGGCACATATGGATCCAATTCTGTCATCAGTTTATTAGCAAAAGGTCTGCCATGTGAACAAATCAGTAACTATTAACAAGAAAGAAAGTGGACATCTCAAGCTGAAAAATAGGATTTCTGGACATAGATTAAATCTTGCACTGCTCTTCATTAGTATGGTAAGTTGAGGGCCTTCCTTCTAAGGTATTACACAGCATTGTCCATCACAAAGTCTTGCAGTCCCACATCTGGGAAACTGCCCTAGACAGATTGCTGACCTTACTCTTTTCAGTCTACAATGACTAATGACAGCCCTATTTGGCCACAGAACTTAAGTTCACCGGGTTGGATGAGATGGCTCAGTATTCGAAGTATATTAGAAGCAAAGATGTAGAATCAACTTGGAATAGTCTGAACAACAGCTTATGCATGAGATCCTGCCATTCAGACTTGGCCCAAGTCTTGTAGTTTTTACCTCAAGAACTCTTTTCCTGATCTCCTGTATCAGACTGTTGTCATAGAGAGCTTTCAGGAGACGGAATGTGTTCCCACCTCCTGCAGAAAGAGAGTCCAGCTTATTTAGTGTGCTTTCACCACCAGTTTTAATTGAAGCCTTTATAAACTTGGCAGGCTCAATGATTTCTATGCTCTATTCAGGGTAGTATCCTGCTTTAAGCAGCAGTAAGACAGAAGCTTCAGAAGGATGGTCATTGGGCAGGCCATGGGTTCATGCCTCAAGTCCTTGTAACACTGATGCTAGCTGTTTGACAACAGACACTGTTCTTATAAGCAGGAGCATGATATTAGGGCTATGGCCAGTTTAAGCACAGTAGCCCTGGATCTTCTCTGAACTGAGAATTGAAACTTTCTGGAGATGAACTTCCATTAATAAATCTTTAATATTTCCCTCTCTACCACTAAATTTAGGGTGTTATTGTTCCCAATTAAAATACTAGTTTATGTAATTTCTAATAATTGCTAGATCCAACTTTTTCAATGTTGTCTCTACAGTGCCAGTTCTAAGCAGGACTAATCCAGTGCTCTACATACACCCTCATCAGAAAGCAAGAAGTAAAACTTACCGATAAATATTGCTTCCGATTTCCTTACAGCTTCCACTGGATCACAAGATTCATGAATGCTGTCCAGCCCATAACCTTAAATGAAAAAAAAGCATTTACTTTTGCCACTTCAGTTTGGTGTAAGAATGTGGTATGTCCAATCCCTCCCTACCCACCCCTGACCCTAAGCCAAATGTCTCACCAAACAACCACAAAAAATTCAGAGAACTCTACAACATAAACCAGAGCATTTGTCTAGCACAGGGCTTCTGCACCCACCTGTACCAATGGAAATGTCTGCTCTATGGATATACGTGCTCAGTGGCCAAGAACAGAGCACTTCTCTCAGTAGGTGCAGGCTCAGGCACGAAGCCATGCTGAGCATTACCAGCTAACCAGAAAATAAGAAAAAGCTGTCAGCCTTCAGCTTGGTTGAGTCTGAACAGGATGTCTTGCATTAGTGCAAATATCTGATCTGAGTGTTGTTTTACTAATGGCTAAAATGTCTGACCGTCACAGATTTGCCTTGGTGGGGTTCACTGAGTATGGGAAGTGCCAGGAGAGATGGAAGAACATGGACATGTAATAGCAGCAACTGTTACGCAAGGCAAGGAGCAGAAGGCGCTGGTCAGGGAAGTGAGTACTGACTATTCCTACAGTAACAAATCCGAAGTTATCCTTAATGGTGATATATATTAGGTGGAGGTGTTGCTGTAGGCTGCTCTGGAAAGATCTTTGCTCTAAGCAAAGCTCAGTCGCTGCTCATCATGGAAGCACATTATAGTAATGGTGTTCACTTCATACCAGCAGTTGCACGGCTTGAGCAGAGCTTTCTCCATGTGATTAAGGAGAATAAAAAGATACCACTTATAGGAATAAACGTTTCCTCCCTGAAGTGGTTAGAAGTGTTTACAGTAAGATTTCTTCCGGAGGCCTCAAACGCATCCAGTTGTAGGTAGGAGCCAGCAAACACCTCCCTGCTGCCCCTACCGCCGCAGCGTGCCGCAGAGCCAGCCGAACCCGTCTCCACGCCGTACCCTGCCTGTGTCAGCTGCTCGCCCAGGGGCGTTCACCGCCTCACCTCCTCCTCACGGCTGCCCCGCGGCGCCCGAGCCACCCGGCGCCGGCCCAGTCTTACCCAAGCTCTCAAACTTCGCCCTCGCGGTCCGGGCGTAGGCATCGCGGTCGTGCAAGGCGTAGGGAACGAACAGCACCCGCTTCACCTTCCTGGGGACGGAGAGAGCTCTTAGAGGGGCGGCGGGCTGCCGGGCCAGGGTCCCGCAGCCCCCGCGCAGCGCTTACTCCCCGAGGAAGCTCTTGATGTGCTCCTGGCAGTGGCTCAGGTACCCCCCTCCGTGCAGGGTGGAGTTGGACACCAGCAGCAGGCGCCTCGGTCCCCCCATGCTGTCGCGGGCGGGGAGGGCTGCCACAAAGCCCGCCCTGCCCCGGCGCGGTGCGGCCCGGCCAGACCAGGCCCGCCCCTTCCTGCCCCGCCGGCGGCCCGTGAGGTGGGGCTCGGCCGCCGCTGCCGCCGCCGCCCCGGGCCGGCCTGGCCATGCTGGACTTCGCCATCTTCGCCGTCACTTTCCTGCTCATCCTGGTGGGCGCCGTGCTCTACCTCTACCCGGTAACGCTGCCGGCAGTGGGGAAGGGAGGGCGCACGGCCCGGTCCCCGCTGCAGGCAGCAGGCAGCGAGCGGCCTTGGGGCCGGGGCGCGGGTCGTGCCGCTGACGTGGCTGTGCCGGCGGCAGGCTGTTGTGCAGGGGCGCCCGGCCACGTTCTGTGTGAATCCCGCTTAGGAAGGCTTTGTCTGCTCACCTCGCAGTGCTGCGCTGTGCGGATCCCCAGGGCAAAATCTGAGTGTAAGATCTGCATTGCAAACCTGACCCTCTAAATCTTTGTGTGGGGATCTTTCCTCTAACCAGGTGAATAGTGCTGGTTCAGCCAGCGGGACCAGGCACACACGATTGGCTTCACCAGCCTTGGCAGATTTGAGGCCTGAAGATGTCGCTTATCTAGCATTCCGTTAACGTTTACAAGTAGTGCAGCAGTATTGATGTGGAGAATCCATCTCTCCTTCTAGAAAAATATGGAACTTGTATAAAATCTTATGTTAAAGGAGGTTGATACATTTCCTTTTACTCCAGGCATCTAGGCAAGCATCAGGTATCCCTGGGCTGGCTCCAACTGATGAAAAGTAAGTAGTTTCCACCTCCATATCGATCAAATTCAGCTTTGGCAAAGGATGTGGTTCATGACCAGATACCCACTTTCTGTTCCTCAGGGATGGCAACCTTCCAGATATCATTGCCAGCAGGAGTTTGCATGAGTTCCTGGTGAACCTTCATGAGAAATATGGCCCATTGGTCTCTTTCTGGTTTGGAAGGCGTCTTGTTGTCAGCCTGGGCTCCATTGATCTCCTGAAACAACATATTAACCCCAACCGGTTGTGTAAGTGTTCTTTGCTTTGTCTTTGAGTCCTTTTGTTACTTCTGGCCTTGCTGGGCATCCCATGTCAAAAGAAATTAAGGTTTCATTCTAAGTAGAAAGAAAGTGAGACTTAGTTTGCAGCTGACATGGTGGTTCAGGTATGAGTTTGGTCCTGCTTATTGGACTTGAATATCCGTGACCAAGAGTTGCTGCTGTTCAGTGACTGTCAAGAAATTAGTATGCTTGTGTCTTTTACCATCTCCCTACGGGTGATTGTTTATGGAAAGCATCATGCTCATTAATGTTTCTTGAAACAGCAAGGTGAAGATCCTGTAACCACTTGACATACATTTTAAAAGCAGCTTGGAATACAATTCAAGAGGGGCAGTTTTGCTAAATTAAGTCTGGAAATAGCTCTGCTAGCTTGTGATAGCCCCACTGTGCGGTTCAGCCTGAGATTTAAAGTATTATTTGAAGAAGTTATTTAGTTTTATTTTGGTGTGCAGAATTTTGTGATGTAAACATTAAATGATCTTCCCGCCTCGGAAGTGGTCAGTGGTGCTGGTAGCTGAGTTGATCTTTATAGCCCTGGGAGGGTGTTTTAATTTATAGTGTAAGCCTCTTAGGCGTGTGTTTTGCCTCCTAAGGTGATCACACACACCGCGTTAGCTCAGTTTCTGTTTGGGCTTAACCTCTTGTTATTCCAGTTTTTATCTTACAAGGTTGACTGAGGTGCTGGTTGCATATCTCTGACCTGTTCCTGTAGTCTGTCTATCAGCACAGGCAGGTATCTCAGCATTGCTTTATGCTGGGATTGTGATGGGCAAGCTTCTAGTATAGTTGCGTGACAGCCTCACACAAAATGGTGACAATCTGGGGAAGGAGTGGGAGTTAACAGAGATCAGAAGTCACAGTAGATAGCAGTGGCACTCCAGAAGGTGGAAACTCACCCTGAAAGGTCTGAATGCACTCAGGCAAGTTTGGGGGAAATTGAGCAGACAGTCCCAGAAGTGGTGACAGGCCCCTGAGCAGGCAAGTTCCCTGAAGTGTTCTGAATTTGGGAGTGCCAAAATACTAGAGAAAACTAAATAAAGTTGCTGGACTTAAATGTGGGAAATGAAGTGACCTAGGCAGCTACAGGCTAGTCCAGGGTCCTGCTATGCTAAGGGCTAAACGTTTTTTAAGGATGGGGATAAATAGGAAATGCACGCCTTTTTCTTTGATAATTACACTAACAGACAAGGAAAGTGATGGAACTGTGTTTCTGTCAGGGTTTCAGTTCAGAATTTGCTTGGTTCCCGCTTGAGTCATTACTGAAGCTGGAAGTAATGGGATATGAGAAGTGGAAGAGGAAGCAAGGCTGGATTGTGTTGGGAAAGTGAAATGCTGTGTTGGGGAGGTGAAATACTCCCACTTATGTTAGCAGCATGCCTTGACTGCATCACGCTCAGACCCCTTGTCAGTACAGGGAAAAGGAGTGAGATGGGTAACCCTGAGCCTGGGGTAGCAGAAACAGGAAGGGGAGGAGCAAAAGCAGGCTGCTTTAATTGCATGCAGGATGGAAAAAAGAGAAGAGTACGTGGAGTCATGTATTTTCTGTAGAGAGAAGAAAACGTCTCAGCTATTATACAAGATGAACACGAGCCAGAGCCAGAATTCTGTGTATGGCTCTGACTCTACTCAGGCATGATTTTGAATAAAGCTGTCGTGGTTTACACCCAGCTGGTAGCTCAGTACCATGCAGCCGTTCACTCACTTCCCCCGCTTCCTCCCCCAACCCAACTCCTGGAGGGATGAGGAAGAGAATCGGAAGAATGTAACTCCCACGGGTTGAGATAAGAGCAGTCCAGTAACTAAGGTATAACACAAACCACTGCTGCTACCACC
>JAOEHY010031194.1:0-28656 GCA_025447955.1 Psilopsiagon aurifrons | reverse complement strand
CAGCAACTGAAAACATCGGTGTTATCAGCGCTGTTCCCAGGCTGAAAGTCAAAACCACAGCACTGCACCAGCTACTAGGAAGGAGAAAAATGACTGCTACTGCTGAACCCAGGACAAAAGCAAATGCAAAGAAAGGCTGCCTGTGCTCTCAGGGGAGGTGGGAGCCTGTCAAGCAGGAGGAGTCAGCCCAGCAGAAGGAAAAGCTAATGGAAGATATCCTCATAAAGGCAGCAGCAGCAGGCTTAAGATGGGCTCTCATGATCTGTACTGAACTCAGACTTGAAAAAGCGGTGATGTTGTATCAGTGCTTTCCTTTTAGCACTGATACTTGTCAGAAGTGCTCAGACTTTATTAGAGGTGAGGAATCTTTCTGTTTATTTTTCCTGGAGCTTTGAGGTATAAGTGGGCATATAGTAGGTGAGCAGCTTTAGCAAAGCACTTTCTGTATCATTTGCTCCAAGGAAACCTGATAAGCAGCCTTTCAGTACCTAAAGGAAGCTTATGAGAATTCTGGAGAGGGACTTTTTACAAGGGCATGTAGTGACAGGACAAGAGAGAATGGCTTTCAATTGAGACAGGGTGGATTTACATTAGACATTAGGAGAAAGTTCTTTACTGTGAGGGTTGTGAGACCCTGGAACAGGTTACCCAGAGAAACTGTGGCAGCCCCATCCCTGGAAGTGTTCAAGGCCAGGTTGGATGGGGCTTTGAGCAATTTGGTCTAGTGGAAGGTGCTCCTGCCTATGGCAGGGTGTTGGAACTAGGTGCAGGCGTCCCTTCCAACCCAAACCATTCTGTGATTCTTCTGAGCACAAAGTGCTGTGGAGCAGGAAGCAGCCACTGTGGACTGGATTATATCCAACTCCTGACTCTCCAATGCCACCTGAAAACCCTTGCCATGTGACTCCTCCTCAGTCTGATGGGGTAGCTGAGGCCAGAGTTGCTTTTCATAGATGCCTCCTCATTTGTTTCCAAGTTTGAGATGTAGGGTTTGGCTCCAAGTAGCGTAGCATCTCATGTGTGTGTCTCCAAGAAGTTTGATACGGCCAAACTTCTTGGAGAGAGGAAGTGAGAGAGAGGTGCTAATAGTGCATCTTTTATGAGGGCCTTGAAGCTGGGCTAATTGTATTCATAGTTATTAAAACGTTCCCAATGCCAGGAGGCTGTTTCCCCTCATGCTTGAAGCAGTGTTTGAAGTTGGTATGTTTTTATAGCTTCTTAAAGCTTGGTTGAGATTAATTTGCAGAGAGAATTCAAAGGAAGTAAAACTGCTGCTGATACTGGTGATTCCTGGGAAAGTAGTCCAGGTCTGGGAAGGGTATGGATGTGAACAGGGGGGACTCGTTCAGGATCGGCAGTAGCAGTGCGTTCAGACACGCAGCTGGAAAACTCCCATGAGTCTTTGTTGGCTTTTGGGTTGAGGCAGTGAACCTGAAGCACACTGGAAGCTGTAGATGGAGTTACGAGTCCTGGCCTGTCCATTCGTACTGTGCAGCTTCAGAGGTCCTTTCCATCTCTGATGTTCTGCTTGGCATCTATCTTGACTATCCAGAGTTATTTTTAATTCATATTTACTTAACACTGGTGTCCAGGATGTTGCTTTGAGGTTCTTGGGATGAGAGAGATCTCCTTGGAAGTGGAAAGTACGGTCAAAATTTCAATATGAGGACTGAACACATAATCTTAGAAATGTTTTCAAGACAAGAACAAAGGAAGAAGTCCATTGAAGTGCTGGCAGGCCAGAGCTCTGTCTCAAAGAGGCAATGTGCACCTTGTGGAGTCACTAGCCTTCTGCAGCTGCAGAGAAATAGAAGTTTCTCAAATACTGCGAGGCAGGGCCAGCCCTGAGCAAAGGACAGCCTGGGCTCTGCAGTATTGAGTTCATCACACTGAGTGGACCAGTGGCATGGGACTGCCAGTCTGCACTAGGGACAGGGGAGAAAAAGGTGGAGCTCATGGCTAATCCAGCAGGTTTCTTTCATATGCACCAGGAGAACTGCAGTTTCTGCAGGTGACTGTGCTAAGCATCCTCTGGCTTCTCCACATGCCTCTGCTTGCCAGATTTGCTGTGTGGGCTTTACCACCAGCCATGTGTCTTTCTGGCTACTCTGATACTGTGCTTAGCTCTGCCAGGGCCAGGCAGCAGAGAGCTGTCGCATGAACAGCAGCAGCCACCACTCCATGGCAAAGAACCTTGGAGGAAGAATTGTCAGCAGCAGCTAGAGTCACATAACAGCCTGCTCCACGTGGAGAACCTCAGGTACCATCTGCTGTGCCAAACGACACATACACATACTCTTTGTCACTCAAAGTGAGAAAGAGGGTAAGATCCAGAGTTTAAAAACATTGGAAGGCAAATTATGTGAGAGAAAAACATTTAGGAAAGTTTACCATATTCGTGCTTTCTGGTTTCGTTAGCTTCTTTTGTGTCACTGGGTAGTAAGTCCTCTGCAGGTGGGAATTGTCTCTTCTTGTATGGCTGTCCACTAGCGTAATGAGTCCCTGAATCTCTGCTGGGAATCCTAGATACATCCACAGTTGGTAGACTCCCAGCCTTGATGTTTTCTGGTGCTCCAGAAGTTTCACTCTGCACCTGGGAGAAATAATAGATTGTGATAAACAGTGATAACACTCCTCTTGAAACCCTCCTTGACTGTTGCTTCCAAATAGTTTCTTAAAGATTCTGTCAGCTCTGCAAGACCCACAGAAAAGTTCATGAAGAGGGAAAAACATAGACCATGCTTTATTGCACAGTTTTGCATTACCACTTAATTCAGCAAATTTATTAAAAAGAGGCCCCTGGTGGTGAAACTCAAGAGTTAAAAAACTAACTGAAGTGAGCCATGGATATCGGTAATGGAAGATATGTGTTTGTGTCTATATGCTGTTGCAAGTGTCTGTATGGAAGGAAGATGGAAAATAAGGTGATTAGCAGCAGGAAACGTTCTGTAGCTTAGTGGGGTACTGTTTTCTGTAAGAGCTTCTCTGCTGGAGGCAGCCCTGGCTGAGAGAGGTAGGTGTTAGTTTGGGAAGGGCTCTTAAGCAAGGAACTTGATGCATGCAAGAGAGATCATGCAGGGCAGTAGGGTGTCAAATAAGGTTTGCTGGGGCTGTTAAGTGAGGTAAGGAGTGTAGAGAGCAACTTCTGGCAAAGTATCTCATGCGAGCTGATACATCTTGAGTGCGTAGCCATGGTCAGGGCAGGAGGATGCACCAGATGTCAAGGGGTGATGTGCTAGAGGGCTGCAGATGAGTCTGGAGGAGAAGGGAAAGGAGCATTGCCACTCTTACTGTTGTCACCAGGTTGGTGGCACAGCCAGTTGGGAACTGGTGAGCTAGGAACAAGCTTCCCAGGCAGTATTACTAGTTACTTGGTAGAGCTAGCAGGCAGCCTCTGCAGGAGGAGCTGTTCGCAGGATGGTACGCTGACACAGAGAAGAGATCTTGTGATGTTCCAGCCCACACTGAGCAAGAGAAGCTTGACACCCTGAAGAAGCTGTTCCTGGGAGAAGGAGCCATGCCTTCCTCACTGGCCAGAAGTAGCAGTGCCTGATTAAAGAGGTTGTTTTCGGCATCCCTGTGTTGTGTGACTGACTTTCAAATGGTGTTTCCTTTATTTGTTTTCAGTGGATCCCTTTGAGACAATGCTGAAGTCCCTCTTGAGGTACCAGTCTGGCCTGAATAGGGATACAGGAGAGAGTCACATGAGGAGAAAGCTGTATGAAAATGGTGTGACCAAGGCCTTGCAGAGTAATTGTGCTCTCATCCAGAAGGTATGTAACTGTCTTTGTACAGGTTCACAGGAAAGTTTAGTGAGAATGATCGCTAGGGTAAGGGACCTGCATTCAAATTAATGCTGGGACTATAAATATTTGAGACTGAACAGCATCTCCCCATTCAAACACGGTGTGAATATTTAGTTTCTCTTAGCTCCAGTGAGTTAGGGGGAAGGGCTGATCTTGCTGATTTTTTTATGCCAAGGTGCCAGATGCAGTTAAATATACTGGAGAATTTGGATTCTAGACTTATTTCCCAAGACAGGAGGGAGGAGCGAAGAACCACCTATTGGGTCCACAAACAGGTGAAGAGCTATTCTGTTGACTCAGTGTAGCAGCCAGAATGTTTTCCCATCTGGAGCTGTTAGAATTCAAGAGTTTAAGGTTTCTTTTGTGACAAAGGGAACAAGAGAGGAAGATAGGCATGCCTTGTTGGGGGAAAACCTTGAGAAGAGGCAGAAGATACGAGGTTAAAATGTTACTGTTTAAATTAACAATGGAAGGAAACCCAAGAAAGAATGTAGTTTCATGCATAGCCATGGAAGTGTGGTCTGCCTTAAGAACTGGATGGGAATGTCTCCAGGGTGTGTTTGGTAAATAGGCTGCTGATACTGCTGCTGCCAACTAATGGTTCCTTCCCTCTCAAGCTGTCGGAAGAGTTGCTAGCCAAATGGCTCTCCCTCCCTGAGGCACAACATGTGCCACTCTGCCAGCACATGCTGGGCTTTGCCATGAAGTCTGTCACACAGACGGCTATGGGCAGCAGCTTTGAAGATGATGGGGAAGTCATCCAATTCCGCAGGTACCATGATGCAGTAAGTGTCACAAAGATCCAGGATGTTTCCTGTTGCGTTTTCCCGTGCCAGTAGCGCACAGCTTGTGTCAGTGTATAGTTTAGTTCAAGCTACTGCAGAGACTTTAATATTAAGGGCTTAAAGGCTCTGCGTCAGTTGTCCCAGGCTTAAACTGTCAGAAAGATCCTACTGTTAATCCTGCTGTCATTAGTCTAAGTTGTTTCTAAAGGGTCTGTGGGGATCAGTAACCTAAATCCAATGGCAGTTGAGAGTTATTTGGTACCTAAGCTAGTTAAACTCTACTGGGACTGCCAGTGGAACTTTTCAAAGATCTTCTGAATGCTCTGTGACATTGGGGAGAAAGGATAATCTGAGGAGGTCCCAAGCTGTGTCCTCATCTGAGGGTGTTAAAACTGCTGATGATAGGGTCAGAAAGAAACAGTTCCATTTCCCATTGAAGATTCCCATGCCTTTTCCCCTACAGTTGTAATTGTAGTTGTTTCATTTCAACTCAATTTCAGCTATCATAGACGTAATATCTGGAATGGGATATGGCGTCCTAAAGAGGAGAACAGTTCCATATTCACAGGGTTTTATTTGGTGTTTTCATTTTTCTGAATAGGAAAGAATGGAAGGGTCCCAGCAGTCTCAGCCTGTGATGAGTGATGATGCTCTTCTCTCTTTCTTTCAGATCTGGTCAGAGATTGGGAAAGGTTTCTTGGATGGGTCCCTTGACAAAAACATGACTAGGAAGAAGCTCTACGAAGACGGTAGGTTCTTCCCAAAATCATGATCTTCCTCCCACTCTGATTAATGCTTAGAGTTAGCTAGTGTATGGAAGCACTTAATTTGCCAAGCTCTTTTGGCTCTCCAGTAGAGTTGGTCATCATGCCATAAGCTACCAGATGTGTTCTCCTTACTCTCACATAAGGTCATTGTTTTGGAATTGAGTGACAAGCTTGCCATCGTGCAAGAAGTTTTTAGGAGTATAGAACTGTAGTTCTAGCTCTAGTTCTAGGATCTATCCAGTGAGAAGACTGCGAGAGGATCCTGGGAAGTACTGTAGTGTGTTTGCTCCCTTCCTGTTCTGTTTCCAAGCATCCACTTTTGTCCTCTTTTGGAGGCAGGCAATTGTGGACACAGAAGGAGCCACTTGATTTGGCCTGTATGATCATTCTTAAGATGCAGCATCTGGTGAATGCACTGCCAGTCACTCACAGGCTACAAGGCACAAGGTCAGAGGTTAGTTTTTTTGATATTTTAGGTGTTTGATGGATACCTTTCATGTGATAGCTTCTGATGTGCTGTTTCAAGGTAACATGATTTTCAGGTCTATTGTGGCAGTGCTTTTATTTCTTATTATTTCACAGTAAGTTATTTTATTTTTCAGTTATTCCATCTTTTTTGTTGTTACTAGTTACTCCTTTCAGTATTGATTGATAAGATGTTAAACAAAAGCAGCTTGTATCTAGAACTAAGGATTTGCTTGTAAATCCTCCAGTCCCAGTGTTTCTTTCTTTATGTTGCTAGTTCTGTGGATTTCGGAACCTGACGACAACTACTGCCCCATTAAAAGGAGCCTCTCCCATGGGCACTTGTTCAGGACTGTTCATGAGTTGTAGGATGATACATTAGGACACAATTTTACAAACTCCAGAGAGTGAGGCTTGGTTTTCAAGTGTTGCTGGCCTTCCTGTGCAGAGAGGAAAGGAGGAAGGGTAGTTCTAAGATAAAACGGCTGGATTGGGCCTTGGTGAATCAATTTTCAGATCCAACTTCTGCTCTGCATTTCCTGGGTAGTCTTGAGTAGGTCATTTAAATCAGCAGATGGCATCTAGGTCCACAACTCCCCCTAGATCTCACAACATCCACCAGGAGTTAGGCACCCAAATATCTCCAGATACATGGCTCTTTGTGCCAAAACCCTCCTATGTTTTCCCCACCTTCTTCTCTCTGTGCAGACTCTTTAGCACAGAACCATCCTCTTGCACCATGCTTGTAGAACCCCTAGCGAAAGGGAAAGGATCAGTGGCTGGAGGTGCTGTCACACTTTAGTAATTATAAATCTAAAGCCCATGCAACTGGTGTTATCTAGCTTGAACATTATTTTATATGGGGGCTGATTAATCACATTATCTGATGGTTCAACACTAACTGTTATTTGAATGCCCCTTACATGATTACAGCTGATAGAGTACATGTACCTGTAAGCGCGGATTTTTGTAGTCAGCCTGTCTTACTTGGGTCCTGTATTTTCAACTAAATTGGAGATACCGCCTTCCAGATTGACAGTAATGTGTAACAGAGGCTGCTTCTGTATGTGAGCCCAGCAGGGACAGCTGGTCTGAAAATCTGCTCGGGAAGATGGATTTGCTTCTCTGCAGCACTCAGGATGACCACATTAAAAACAAAACCATTTCATTTTGCTTCCACAGCTCTGATGGAGATGGAATCCACCTTAAGGAAAGTTACAAAGGAACGCCGAGGCAGATCATTCAACAGGCATGTCTTTATAGACACCTTGCTGCAAGGGAACCTGAGTGACCAGCAGGTCTGTGACACTTTTGTATCATGACACAGTGATGGAGTTTTGCTAGATGGGCAGCTCATTACATTTCAACCTTTGATTGATTTCAGTTTTTGTATTAGGTCAGATTTCTTACTAAAGCAGAGTTTCTTGCTCTTTTTTCACACTGCTACAATGTTTAATTGCATTAGACTTTGGTAGCTTTCCTTGCCACTGCTTCATTGCTATTTTTATAAACCAGAAGTATGTTAATATTACGCATGTCTTATGTACCGTTCCAGTGGAAGTTCTACAGAGAGTTCATTCCATGTCTTCTAGATGCATTTCCTGCTCTCTGCACTAAAGGGATTTCATGTGCTTGAGTGGAGAATGTGCCACTTCTTTTTTATCTTTACAGTCTTATGTTCTTCATTCTCTGAAGTAGGTTTTATTTCCTAGATTCTAGAAGATACAATGATTTTCTCCTTGGCAGGATGCATAATCACTGCTAACTGTAAGTACTGATTGTAGGTAACTTTTCATCCTTACATTCAGCTGTCTAAAACCATGTGTGATGACATGACACTTATTCTAGGCTAATAAAGAATTATATTCATCATTCTCTTTCTCCTGTGCTATAAGTGTATAGAAGAGGCTAATTTTTACATCAGACTCTTGACACAGATTCACAGTTAGTGAGCTGAAACTAAGTTTTTTGACAGCTTTCCAGTCTTTTGTTGAACCTTAGAATTTCTTCCCATTGCGTTTCACTTGCACTCTAACCTGAGCCAACTGAGGCTAAATTTGCTGAAAAACCGCCAGGAGATGTAAGCCACAAAGATCATGTTATAAATAGGTTCTGGCACATGGAAGGGAAATTAAGGCTGAGTACTGGTATCTGACTGGCTGCTTTGAATTTCTGGAGGATAGGTGTGTTCCATGTGTGGGAGACTTTCAAAGGAGCTACTTTGATGATTATCAAGTCCTGTTTCTCAGCCAGTGGGGCTGGGACTCCAAAGAAAACATCTCAAGTGCAGCTGGGTGTTCAGGAATGTGCAGAATAAATTTGGTAACTGCGATAAAACTCTCCCCAGAGAATATCCTCTCCAAGTACTCCAGGAATACTCTAATTTTAAAGGGCTTAAATCCTCAGGGATTCCAGATAGTTCTCATGAATAGATGGCTCAGACTGGTAGAAACATTCCCTTGCAGCTTTAGGGAAACTGCATCTTACAGGCTTATTTCTTATGCAAGGTTTCTTTTTCACTTTGCTATTGAAGATACTTTTTGTTGGGTACCTCACAAAAAGATGCAGGGGAGATAAGTGCTGGCCAGCCTGCTGCAGAGAGCTGTACTGGAGCCCAGCATTGGCTGACATCAGTACTTGCTGAGATGTGTTGAGGAAGCCACCTAAATAAGGGATTTTTGTGATGTTTTAGACAAACCAGCCTTTCATTTGCATGTTTTGTCTGATAACTCTGGTTCCCCAGGGCTGTGGGGTTGTGCGGTCCCTTCCCCAGAGCTGGGAGGGGGAGTGGCTCACTGCACAGCGCCGTAAACTCCTCATAGCATTGGAAAGAATTTTAGGGTCTCTACTCCTGCCACTGAATGCAGAATCAGTAGAGCCTGCTGTGAGCAGAGGTCACTCTTTTCTGGGTCAAGAAGTAATGTTGCAAAGACAGAAAGTAAGAAAGCTGAATGCGGTTTGTAAAGAATTGAATCTTGTGGTCCACTCTTGTCTTGATTTCTTCCCCAGTGTGTACCTGGGCAGTCTATTTCCTGACAACCTCAGAAGATATTCAGCAGAATCTCTACAAGGAGATGGACCATGTTCTGGGGAAGGGACCAATTACACATGATAAAATCGAGCAGCTCAGGTGGGTCCCATGGAAGGAACAGCAGAGGAAGGTTACTTCATGTGGTGGGGACAGATGCTTCATGTGCTGGAGCCTGATGTCCAGCCTAGACTGGGCCAGAAGAAGGCATCCAAAAGCTACTCCCTTCTTTTTGTCTGGAAGGGATCAGACCATAGGTTGACTTGCAGCACCGACAGAATATGCTGAAGGGCTTCCGGATGTGGGGACCAGGCTACACTTTTCAGGGTGTCTATAGGAAACGTTTTAGGTTCATCAGCAGATGAGAGGACAGAATCAGTGCCCTGGCTGCCAGGCCACAGTTTGTTTGTGTACTGTCTTATTTCTGATCTAGTTTTCCAAAAGTAGAGGGGATCAGTCATTTTAGTGATTAGATTTGTGTGAGACATATTTAGAGAGAAAGCAGGGAATAATCTTTTCAAAGGACTACAGGATGATGACTGATCAGCAGTGTACCTTTATTCTGTGTTTGTTGGTGCAACTGTGTGCATTTTGTATTGGACTACTGTTAGAGTTTCAGTGGGGGAGTACTGAGTATGTGGGTTTCTTGCTGCTTCTTGTATGCATGAGAAGTCCAGGAAAGGGGCTGGTGTGTTTATACTTTTTAGTAGAGTTTGTTTTGCTTAAAATCTGGTTAAAAAAGTGTGGCAAAGAGAGATTTTGATAACCTTCCCTAAAAGCTGGCAGTGAGATTTAATGCTTCTTTCAAGCATGTTGGAGCTCCTTGCCAGAAAAAAAATGAAGTGCCTCACTGTGGCTTGAGACAGCTCCAGGAGCAGACTGTGACCCTAAATACAGCAGGTGACTCAGCTCTCCTTGCTGCCACAAGGACATGTAAAACCTTTTCTCTGTGAGGGTTAAAGTGACCAGATCTTACCGATTGCAGATACTGTCGGCAAGTTCTGTGTGAGACAGTGCGGGCGGCGAAGCTTACTCCCATTGCTGCACAGCTGCAGGAGCTGGAGGGCAGAGTCGACCAGCATACTATTCCCAAAGAGGTAGGGCCATACTGAGAGCACTAGGTCTCTCCTTTCCTGTAGGGGAATTTGCTGTTTCCTTTTCTTCCTGTGGAGGGGTGAGGCAGGAAGACCATTTCTTCTGATGCAGTTGAACCTGAGCAGCTGTCTGTCATCTGAACATACAGTTTGCCCTGCAGTTCCTCTGTGGGAGAGGCTCTGGGGATACGTGTTTTTCTGCTGAGCAGATTTGCTTCCAGTTCTGGATCCACCAGGGACGACTCAACTTTTGAAGGGGCTTATGGACTTAGTTGTGCATAAAAGAGAAAAATTTCAAGCCTGATCATATCACCCATGTTTCCTATGCAGTGTGGTACCTTCCATTGCAGACGATAAAACAGTCCACAGGCACATGACATCAAGAGCAGAGGAATGCAATCAAACCCTCTCTAACTACCAATGGTTGCAGCATGTGCCTTAGAAGTTAAGATCCTAACATCTGGGCATAGATTATGGAAATCTGTAGATGAATATAGCATATTATCTTTTTAATCAACCTAATAAATCTGAGTAGTCTACAGAATAATTGTCACCCAGCAGGGCTGTCCAGACATGTCTTTAATTGTGCATTTCTTTCTGCTCTGACATACATGTCCTAATTTTCTTTGCAGACACTTGTGCTTTATGCTCTTGGTGTGATGCTGCAGGATAGTTCATCTTGGCCATCACCATATAAGTATGTAAAATCAAAGATTTTTATTGCAACTAATTCCTTTTGGGTTTTAGTTAATATTCTTTAGATCTTGGAGCACAGCCTGTTTGGCTGCAGGACCTGCCTCAAGCAGATCCTGGTGGTGAAAGAGAGTCTGTAAGAAGATCAATTTATGAAGGTCTTGGTTTGTTTGCCTCCATGGGTGGGATTTTGGGTCAGTTCAAGTCATGATCCTCCCATGCTCCAGTTTTGCATGTGCATGCATGTGTAATAGTTTAATAAAAAACTACTTTTGTGTGCACACACGCACGCAGCTTTTGTGGCAAATGCCAGTAAATTCTTTTTAAGGTTTTCTGTGAGAGAGAAGCAGTGATTTGCGTGGCTTTGGATTCACTACTTGTCATCATGATGCAAAGGAGGAAATGTCAGTCTGAAGTTTTATTTTTCCAGGGGGAAGGGAAATGCTTCCTCATTTCTTCTGTCTGTGAAAACAAAACTGGATCCAGGCCAGTAGTTCAGAGGTTAAAGAAAAAATTGCTGTAGCTTCCTGTGGCCTCCAGGCGGCAAATATTAACATGTGTTTGTCTTGCTTCACTTGGGCTGGGAAAAAAATGTGGGTCAGTTATTCCAGACAGAGAGAACAGACAGCTGAGATTTAGCAGAAAGAATAGAGCCTTTAGAACAGCACTTGCCCTCTCCTGCAAGTGTAGCTCTTACAAAAGGGTCAGGCATTGATGCACTGATTTTGGAGCGTCTTGGCAGGGATTGCCCACTAGGATAGGACATGCACTGTGTTTAGGAAGGGTTTACTGAGGTCTTTTGGGAGGGACCGTGAGGACTTCTGTTTATTCCAAGGAGAAGGGGGTTGTTTTTTAGCCTGAGGTGGATGTATATTTGAATGACGGAGAGAGATCAGCTCTTTGTGATCCTTTTATCTACCTACCTACTGTACAAAAATATTGTGCGTGGCTGTTTGCCCTCCCTATTTCTTTGTTAGGCAAATGCATTTCTTTCCTTTTACAACACCTCTAATTTGCTTCTTCAGTTCAGGGAAATGTAAGTTTGATGCTGCTTTTACTGAGGGTCAGCACCCACATACCTTTTCACCTTGGTAGAAGCAGAACTTGGATGTTCAGGCAGCTAGCCAAATGCTTGAAGTATAAGCAGAAAGATTTAACTGAAAGTAAAAGGGAACTGACTTCCATCCATCAAATTTCCTGATTGCTCTTTGATATATATATGTTTAAATTTAATTATATTTTATTAGTCTCCCTGTAGTTAGTTGATTGTGGGAATCTTCTTTTAACTCATGCCAGCCCTGGGTAATAGTTTTCTCACAGCCTTCACCATCCTAACACTGGAAGCCACTTTTCTCACTTGAATGAGTCACCAGCTTCCCTCCCTCAGCACATACACATACACACACCGGCTGTTTGAAGAGAAGGGTGAGGAGCAAGTTGAAAAGGGAAGTATTCTTGGAAGTGATAGAGAAAGGGACATAGGGAGAGAGAGAAGACGACAAATCAGATTGTGTGTGCCCTGGAGGGGAATAGGGGGCACGTAGCAGCATCAGCTCAGCTGTGTACTCGGCCTTAATACCCACTGCTGAGGGGTAATGCATGTTAGTTCCAGCCCTGTGTCACACTAACTTAGTTTATCAGCATTTTGACCAAGCTGGGACACAGCTGAGCAGCTGGGAACGTCAATGGAGTGGATGCACAATTGCCTTCCTATATGAGTATGGAATTACCCAGCATGATTTAGAGAGAGCAAGTTAGTGAGATTTGATATCTCATTGCCAGTTTCTTTACTCATGTCTGTTCACACATGTGTCGGGGGAAAGAATCCTGTGCCCACACAGAAAGCCTCAGTGTATTTTCTCTTCTGTAGGTTTGACCCAGAGAGATTCAATGAGGAATCAGCCATGAAAAACCTCTCCTTGTTGGGTTTTTCAGGAAGCCAGGAGTGCCCGGAGTTGAGGTGAGCACAGGAAGGAGGTCTGTGTGTGTGTCTGTGGCAGATAGGAGAGAAGGTGCTTTCAGCCTCTCCCTGTTACTGCTGAGGCAATCAGTCCAAGCTGGCAGTTGTTCTTTGGCAGATTTACATCATAGCAAGGGTTTTACTCTTTTTTCTTCTCCTGCCTCTTCCCTCAGGTTTGCTTATATGGTGGCTACAGTTCTGCTGAGTGTCCTGGTAAGGAAACTGTTTCTCCACCCAGTGAAAGGACAAGTCATGGAGACAAAATATGAGCTGGTAACCTCACCAAAGGAAGAAGCATGGATAACAGTGTCTAAGAGAAGCTAAGAGTGAGCATAACAAGGGGCTGGAAATGCCAGCAGTGAAGTTCTGACCAAGAGTCTTAGGGGGTATCATGCTGGCACTGTGCTGACTCAGCCAAGGAATTTTACATCTAGATTTTGTTACCTTCCACGTTCTTAACCACCTGCCTCTTTCGGATACTTTTTCTAACTCAACCAGTCATATTAAAGTAGATTTCATCTGTATGCCTTTTTTACATTTGCTTTTGGATCTCTTTGCAAAGGGAGCAAGAAAAGCTTGCAGTGGTTTATGTATGAGCTGTTCGGTGTCAGCTCGTCGAAGACCAAAGCTCTGGTTAATCCAGCCCTTTTGCTACAGCAGCCAGGGGTAGGTAAGAGTGCTTCTCTTATCCAGTGGAGTGCTTCTTCATGGATCCTAGTTAGAGAAGACCTTGGAGAAACAAGGACAAATCCTTTCTCTGTATAGAGGTATTTTTATTCAAAGTGTCTTTCCTTCCCTTCAGCTATAGCTAAAATTGTCAGGAAGAGCAGATATATCTTGTGAAATGTGTGAATGTATGTGAGAAAGAGGGAAATAAAGCAGGGTGGGAATTGCACCACCAGCTCTCTTGCTGTGTAATCTTGCCATGCTATGGGGTTGCAAGAGAACAGATGACTGAGAAATGCTAGTAAATCAAGAGGAATAAAATTGGTTTGGCCCCTGAGAAAACAGAGGCATCAGTAACCATATAATGAAATGAAATAAAACCACAGAACAAAGCCGTGAGAAAGGGATTCTCTATCCTGACTTTTCTGAGGGCAGCGTCTAATCTAATCAGCATCAGAAACTGACAGATGCTTGCAGTTCATTCAGCTCTTGCAGACCCATTCAGTGTGGGTCAGCAAGAGGCTGGTCATGCAAATACTGGAAAGAGAGAGTGATGATTTTATAGAGTTCTGGAATAATGTTGTACTTAATAATTTAAAAGCCTTTCAAAGAACCCTTTTCCTGCTCCAAAATGGGTGCCAGCCAAAGCAGCATCACACGCCATGTGTTCATATGCTTCTCCCTGCTTCTTTCTCTTTTGGCCATCATAGGCCAGTTCCTGAGAGATTTTTCAGAGCCCCACTGAACAGCTTGTGAGGTAGGGGCCGCTTACCTCCTTGTTTCATCGGAGTAATTGCCATCTGACTTCCTTTTCATGTTGTGTTTCTCCCCCTCCCCTCCCTTTTTTAAACTCCTCTTTTGTAGGATCACCCTTTACCTGATCTTTTATAAGTCTTGTCCTCATAAACCTGACTTTTCTGTTAGCTCTGGTTCCTAGCCCCTTTCCCACCCAAAGCTGTGTGGTGGTAGGTGAGGTGTTGCTCATCCTGCAGTAGTGTATGCAGCTACTGGTGCACCACAGAGCAGGCTGGAAGCCTGTGGCTCCACTTAGAGCTACTTTGTGCTGCCTTTGCAGGCACGGCACACATACCTGGTAGCTGCACATCCCATTTCTACAGACATTGCTCCTCTCACTGGCACAGGAAATCTGCTGCTCTTATAAAAATGTTTTGGCTCTTGTATTGCTGCCAAGTGCCAGCCCAAATGCAGTCCTGTCAGCTCTTATGGGGTGACATCTGATGCCAGCATCTGTGGGCACCAGACAAAGAAGATTCTGCTCTCGGGTTTAGTGTGTGGGCTCTGCTTTTGGTGGAGCTGTAGAGATTCAATCTCCACCACCCCAGTGCAGTATTTGTTGGGGAAAAGGTGGGACAGAGATGCTGTTCTACTGGGTTTTTGTTTGCTGGGCAGAAAAAGGAGTGTTGTGCAGCTCAGCTTGCTGCCTGACTTGCATTGATTTTTATAATGAACTGCAAGAAAGCTCTTGCTAATCTGACCTCCATTTAACTCAAGGTTGGTCATGTCCCCAGATGGCAATTCATGTTAGGCTTTGCTTCACTGCTTCTGCAAAAAGGCCTGTTTTTCTTGGAGGTTGCAGATGTTTCCTAAACCTTCTGGAGAAATCAGTGAGGTAAAGGATTTTACTTTAAAGCATCGCTGGTATGCAGACAAGGCAAAATGGAGGCTAAGTTATTGCCTTCTTGGGGGGGGAAGAAGCGATAGGATGGCACTGTCTTTGCTAGGAACTGCACAAGGAGTAGCTGCCTGTTGTATAATTGAGTGGCAAAGATCTGAGATTTGCTTTCCTGTAGCCGTGTCATAGGAGTGGAGCTTTCAAGCACCATAAAAGCTTCCCAAGTGTGATTGTTCAAACTTCTGTTACGGCATTTTTCTGCCTTCCTGGAGCTGAACAGGCCAAAACCCCTTGCAGCAGCCCTTCCCTAGTTGCAAGAATCAGAAATGGGAGTAATTCCCTATAATTTGTTCCAAATTTTCTGTCAGTCTGCAGAGGTATTGTATCCTGTAAGACTGTGCTGTTAGGCTGAGCCAGTTACCAAGGGTGGCAGCAGAAGTCCCTGACTGATACAAGAGAAGAATATGGCCCAAAGTGCTAGAGAAAGCCAATGGTTAGTTTGTGTTTGCTCAAAACTGCTGTCAAAAAACACCGTGACTCATCAGTTAAGGAAATGTGTCAAGGATGGAAGGAAAGGAGGGGGGGGGGTAAGGTGCTCTCAAGCATTTGTTATGCACTGCTGTAGTGGCATTGAGGTCACAGCGACATTGTTTGCTGTAGTCTGTCAGTTTCCATTCCTGACTCTGTGTTGGTCATTTCCATCAGCCAAACTCTGCAGATTTAGTGCAAAACTCATCAGTCCAACTGTGGATCCTTTTCCTGTGCAGCAAACCCCCTTTTTTGTGTGGGAATGTTCATGGATCAGAGCTTTCTCATGAAGTTTTAATCTATTTTGTTTGGAAGCTTGAAATACCAGTTTTGTCCCATTCCTCCCCTCACCCCTTGTCTGTCATGTACTGTCATCTAGTTCTTGTTTGGCCTGATTTCTTAAGGAATACTTGTGTTTGTAGCGTGTGCTCCCCTCCCCGCTTATGTTTGACCATTTTCCTCTTTCTCATTTCACAAGAAGTAACTTGTGAGCCTTTGGGGCTAATCAACTGCATATGACAGGAATTGGGGTTTGACGTCTCAATACTTTTATGTTCCTACAAATTTAGGGGGGTGGGGAGAGATGACCTGGCACAGGGAGTCTGTGCTGGACCTGTCACAATACTGCAGCCAAAGCCAAAGCATTGAGAGATGCCTGCATGGGGAAAAGCCTGAGTCAGCACCTGTGCTGTAGCAGATAGACAGTCTTAGGAGTCAACAGAGAACAGGGTTTTGTCAGTCTTGCTGCTCAGACCCACGCACTAAGGACACATCTAAAGCCCAGAAATGCCTTTCTGGCTGTAACATGGGAATGCAGGCGAGCATTGCAACCTGTAAAAAAACAGGATGCCTTAGTCTAGGAACAAAGCCAAGAGGGGGAGGTTGCTTCTATGATATAGGGAATTATTACTTTCTATGCTTCATATTCTGTTCTACACCAGAAAGCTGCTTAACAAATTCCACAGGATGGTTTTGAAATGCATACGGAAAAGCTGTCCTTTCATTCCTTGGACTCTTACTGTAAAATAAGCTTCTACAGAAGGCTACAAACTCATGGAAGGGGGGAGGCTAAATATATCTCTGTGCCTGTACAGCCTGCTGCTCTCAGAAACGGGCAGCCAGCACAGGTGTCAAGAGCAGTCAGGCCATCACTAATTGATTGTTATGGCTGGGTTTTTTTGGCTGACAAAGCCTTATGCTTTTGCCCCTTGTACTGGTGGCAACTGGTGATGCAGTTAACTTCGAGACAGCTTATTGAGCTAGCTTCTCACTACCTCCACAATATCCATGAATGGTATTACCTCTAGATTTCAATTTACCTGGGCTGGATATAGAGCCATTACTGCAAATTAGTAATAGCCTTCTGTTTCCAGCAGTTTAAGGACTTGCTGGTAATGGCTATGGCATGCAGCACAGAGTTGGGGGCTGTATGTTTTATTTTCCATCATGAAATGGAAGGTATGGTCTTGTCAACTTCTTTCCTACTTGCTGCAACAGTTAATGGTGGCTGTTGGGTAGAGTGGATGTTTGCTGATTTAAAAAACATTGGTCAGTTCTCGTGCCAGCTCCCCCATTAGCTGTGCAGTTCTGTGAACCCTGGGCTGCTGGCAATCCAAACTGGGAAAACAGTGTATAGTTTGTGTATGAACATTTTGGTAAGCAGCATTGATTGCCTTCTCAGTTTTTCTGGTTTGGGTACTGTGCACTTTCTCACTGACAGAAGAATATATCTGTACAGTCTCATCCCTCAACAGGACCACGTATGACTTTCCCGAGGTTTCTGTTAATGGTACAGAAGGGGCTCCCTGACATTGACCCTTAGATATAGATATATCCTAATCAGCAGCATTCACTCTACAGTTTATTGACTTCCTTCCTGTGCTCAGATACTCTTGTAGCTTTGGGGCAAAAGCAGTGTGGTAATGCAGTACCTTCATGAAACGCTTTGAGCATACAGGATTCACCCACTTCCCTACCCCTTTTTCACAAGTGACATAGAAGGAGCAGAAAGGCTTTTAATGAGAAGGAATATCTTTATCACCTGTGGTTCTGTCACCAGGAAGTAGCATTGTTGTAATTGTCATTGCAGCTCTTGCTGCTCCTTCCCACTTGTCCAAAGCAGGAATTGGTGGAAAATATTCCAGGCATCTTTCTCTGGAGCCTGAGAATACGTACCCATCTTGGCATCTCTCTCTAGTTGAGCTTGGGACTGTTTTTAGCAATCACTTTTCAACTAAACAAAAGGCCTGTTTGACATCTCTTAGGATTCAATGCCAGGTTTGTGGCAGTAGCAGACGGGGAAGAGGAACTACCACATGCAGGAGAAAAAAAGATGAAGAAAATGTTCCTTGCATATGGAGGGTGGGGAAGGAGAGAAAATAAGGGTTTCCATAGCAACATTCCTTGAAGATAAGTATTTTTAAATCTGTGTGAATTTTAGCATTCAAAACACAGTTGTGTTTCCCACAGAAAGATTTGGGGAGAGCTGAAGTGGAAAGAATTTTTTCCCTACTTTTCAGGTCCTTCCTATTTCTTTTACAGAGGAACCTGAACCTAAGATAAATGAAGTATGTGCGATGGCTCTGATGTTAATGCTCTCCTGTAAAGAAAAGCCTTGCTTCCAGGGTTCAAAAGCATCAGTCATAGTTGTGTATCTGCACCAACACCTGTGACACAAGCACTTGATCATTTCTTTAAGTAGTTTAAATAGATCAGTGCTAGGCCAGTAAAAAGCTGCAAGGACAAATCGTACAGGATTCCACATTAAAGCCAGTGTAGCTTGGAGCAAAATCTTAATTCTATTTGACATACAGATGAGTGATAGTAGTGGTGATAAGGTAGCTGAGGCCTTTTGTTTTGGCCAAAGAGGAGAGGATGCAGAACTGAAAGGGCAGAAGAAGCAGTTAAAATGTATTTGTGATGAGTGCCTCAGTTATCTCAGTGACAGTGGAGCATTGCTGCAGGAGGGCAAGTGATGCTGCAGTGACACTATTAGGAAATGTTTGCTATTCATATGGGATATCGGAGGTGGGGCCACCTCTGAACCTCTCTGCTTCTCTGCTCCAGTCTCTGCAGTGCTGAGCAACTCATGAGCACTGGCATGCTCTGCTCCTACCTTCCTGCTGGCATCCAGGCAGGTCAGCTCTGTCACAAGCTTGGCAGTGAGACATCCAATGCTGTGCCTGCTTGGCTGCCAACTCTAGTCTCACCAAAAAAAGCTTTTTTTAACAGTTGCTTCCAACTCAGTAATGACTCAGACACTGCAGCAAGGGTAAAGCGATCATCTTCCCCTTCAGAGTTCTATGGCAGAAGGCCCTGGGTATCCTCTCTAAAAGAGAGCTTGCTGGGCCCAGCCATCAGCTGGATTCAGATCTTTAATTTAACTGATGGAACGAGATGCTCCAGCAGTGCTGTGTACCTGCTGGCCCAGGGGCTGTGTTTCAGCAACAGGCTAGTTGATTTCTGCAAGTACTTTGTGTTCAGAAGCCTTGGGGAGGGGAGGCTGGGAGGAAACGAATAGTCATATATACATGAGAAGGTGGTATTCACCCATTAAGGCTCTCTCCCTGGACAAATTTCCCTAGGCCATGAATCCAGGAAGAAATAAAAATCTATTGGAACAGTAAGAGAAAAACAGTGATATTCAGCCATATATATTTTGGGGTGAGGGAGAGAAAGCAATTCAGGGTGTCTGAAAACGTGAAGCTCATACTGTCAGAGGATGGAAATTGGCACTGAGTAGCGTTGTTTCATACTAGCCAAGGCCCTGATACACAATAAGCAAGGCTCAGATCTAGCTAGGGTGACTTTATTACCTTTGACAACTTCCCTGTCTCTTACTCCATCGTTGAGTGCTTCTAAGTCAGCTTGATATTGATGGGCTTTGGAACATTTTGGGCATCAACAGTAACAGATTCCTGCTGTAAAAGGAGGTGTGGATGAATGCTGCTCTGTTATGATGTGTACAAGCATTCTCACATAGCTCTAAACTCCCACAAATGCAGTTTCCAGACCAAAAAGCCCTGTCTTTTGGCAGCTTGGCTGCCACCTGCAACTGTCCTTCTTGGGAAGAAAAGTGCAGCAGATTTGTTTCTGGACATGTGCTGGCCTTGTGAGGTGGCTGTCCTGCTTTTGCAAGCTCTTCCAAGAGTCTGAATGGGGGCAAGGTGCCTTGGGAGGAGTGAGCCATGTGAACTAATGGGAGCTGACAGGGATGTCTGCAGGAATACACTGGGGCATATGAAGGGAAACCAGCTGGACTAATGGTTGTAGCTGCCCCACATTCATTGCTGAGTAAGATATTTGGGAAAGGAGAGGGTGTTTGAAGTATGTAGTCCTGTTGTACAGAATTCATACTAAATTTGCCAGAGCCTGCACCTTGATTTGATGATATTGTTCTAAAAGGAAGGAGTAAATTGATTGCTTGACTGCTCTCAATTAACTTCAAATGTGGGCCTGGGTCTGCAAGCCTCTGTATGACTGTGGCTATTATTTATGCTGTGTGATTGCTTTGAATACCACTGAGTATTCATATACTGGCCTAGGACAGTTGCACTTAAATCTTAGCTGTGGCTTTCAGTCACTAGAAATGAAATTTTTGAAGCTGTGTAGTTGTTTTGATTTTCTATACCCCATTAAGCACTTACTTGACTATTTAAATGCCTTGATGTCTTTGCAAGTCTAGTATTGTCATAATGCAAAGAAGAAGGAAATGATACAGAGGATTTGCTGGATCTGGTTTCATATCCCAGCAGTGATAACTAGCTAGGGCCTGTTGTTATATGTAGCTCATAATGAACCTCTTTTGTGCTTGGGGAAACTTGATGATGATGGTGAGTTTTACATAGTAAAGATAAAAATACTGCAAACATACATCCTGCATTAGCCTTTATTTATTTTATAGGTGTACTGTTCCAGTGTGGTAAACTGAGCTGAGCAATCACATTTTCTCAATTACCCTCAAGAACTGGAAATCTTTATCACCTCTGTGTTTCTTTCTCCCACTACTGCAGCACTGGTCTTGAAATTGTCACCGCAGCTAAAAATCCTCATTGTGTAGAATAAGCTGTGATTTTAAGAAATTTTACAGCGCAGCCTCCTCATAAAACTCCACCAAGTCTTTCGCTGATGTGACTCACTCACTTACTCATGTGGGCAGACGTTCAGATAATAAAAGTAGTTAATGGAAAGCTGTGAGAAATACTGCTGGTTCCTGAGGAGGCAGGGGAGGAGGAAGGCCACTGCAGGTATTTTATCCTAGGAGGTTCCAGGCATTTTTTTTTTAGATAAGCATTTCTCCATTCTGCTTTTTTCCTTTGTGTAGAAACAGCTTGAAAAATCAGATTGGCAGTAGAGGAGCAAAAGTACACCAGCTGTATATGTTTGCTTCTCTGCTCTTCTTCCTACGTATTAGAGATGATATCCAGTCTGTGACCTGAAATAATCTCTATCCTAGCTGTGTGTATACTCAAAAAGCACTCAATACTCTAATGAGCTCTGGATTTCTGAATCAAGGAGTACAGCTAGCAAGTGGATAGATGAGCCCTTTGGTTGGAGGTGTCACGTATACTGACAAGGACCAGATTTTTCTGGAATGAGAAGTAGGCCCTTGAGATTTGGTGTGCAAGAGGTCAGGTAATACAATTAGAAGACAGATTTCAGTGACATTTCAGTAAGTGCACATTGGAGGAACATGGCACTTTTTGAATCTACTGAGGCAGAAAGAGTAGGAAGGTACCCCTACTTGCTGAAGAGTAGGAAGGGATTGCTTTGATGTCAGAGCCCTTGTATGCAATGAAATTATACAGGAATTACGGCTTCAAAGAGCCTGCGAATTAAGCCAAAACTGGAACTAGTGGAAGTGGACAAACTGATTAGAGCTGGGGGCTAGCTAGTATTTGCAAAACAACCAGAACAGTTAACTCTCGGTTGTGTGGCTCTGAGGCAGCTAGATTTTTGAGAGGTGTGCTACCACAAGTGGCTCTGTGAGCCCCTTCCAACAACAGCGATGGGCGTGAGAAGGGAGAGGACGTGAGGATGTGCTCATTTTTCATACAAGATGAGCTGGGAGGGAGACTATGGCTTGGCTTGTAAAACAGAGCTGCTGGCGCACAGAAGCAACGCATGCGTATTGAGGCTGCAGACCTGAGAAAGTTAAGCTGTCAAATTATATTTAGTGAATGCATGCTGCAGAAAAGTGCAGAGAGGGAAGGAGGGGAATTAATGCATAGCTAGGCCCCATGGGTAGTGAGCACAGAGCAGGGAGTGAAGCTGTTTAGAAAGGATGAATTGCCTTGGTGTTTCTGATTCACATAAATCTCTGTGTGCGGTCAGGGATCTACACAGACTTGTATGATTACTTTGAACGGCAGAGCTCAGCTTTGTTTATCTCTCAGTGGCTCAACCCCAGACTCCATCAGGTGAAGGGGGACCAACCTGTGCCCTTCCTGGTCTTGTGCTAGGAATGTCTTCTGCAGCAGTCCCACTCCGTAGCTGAGGAAGCAGCAGTCTGACAGGGACTCTTGAAACCAGTTGCTGTACACCCCAGCTGCGCACCCACCTCAGCCCCAACTCACTAGAAGCTTGTTAGCTAAGGTTGGCATCTGCCCCATTTGAACTCATGGGTGTGAATACCTCGCTCCATTGTGTTCTCTGGAAAACCCAGTCCTAAAGAGACTAAGATGGAAAGAAAAAATGCTTATCCTTACACTTGCATGAGTCAGATCAAACTTCATATGCTGACACATGAGAGTCAGTCATTTGGGTCCTGTCTTACATTCCAGGGTGCCGTGGTTGTGACTTTGAAGCAGGATGGTTTATCTTAGGCTCTAACTCTTTCCTGCTAAAACCTCACTCATATGATTCAGAGATATATTTGCCTTTGAAATAAATGAGTCCTTCAAGATCCTTCTCAGAGGAGACAGTGCAGGGAGGCCTGGCTGCCTTCTGCACGTAAATATTCTGTCAAACCAGATTCAAGCTGAGGTGGGTGAAGCTGCTGTGACTGATGGGGAGCCATCAGTCTCCATCTCCTGTTAGGTGGTACTGCATCGTTTTGCTTTTTGCTGCTACCATGCTTCTAGAAATGGTTATGGGTGAGAGAAAGGGCTGAAATGCTCACATGTATTAGTCAAGCAGAGGACAAAGCAGTTAGGAGGAGAGCAATGCAGATTGTGATAGTGAACAGAAGCTGTGCAAAGATTTCTCCTGGAGAATCTGGCTGCTCATGGCCTGCATAGGTGGATTCTTCAATGAGTTAAAACCTGGATGGCCCAGGGGAGGTTTAGATTGGATATGAGAAACAATTCCTTCACAGAGAGGGTGATCAGGCATTGGAACAGGCTGCACAGGGCAGTGGTGGAATCACTGTCCCTGAAAGTGTTCAAAAACCAGGCCTTCAGTGACATGGTTTAGTGGTGGCTTTGGCAGTCCTGGAGTAATGGTTGGACTTGATGATCTTAATGGTATTTTCCAGCCTAGCTGATTCTATGATGTGAAAGAGGAACTGCGATTGCAGCCTTGTGAAAGAGGATTACTTGACCAGATGTGTGATGGAAGGTGGAAAGATGACTTCACAGATGTGATTTATTATCCTTCACATGCAATGGAGTTATGCTAATTCTAGGAACAATACGCATTCGTTTGGTGGCTTCTAAGAATATATAAGGCCATAAAAACCTTTTTGAAGTGGTTTATGTGGTAAAAGCATGATTACAAACAGGACAGGATTAAAAAAGCTCTGGGGGGCAAGTTCCTGGAATTGTGCAAGTAAGTACCTAAAAATCTGAACTTTAATTTCATACAGGAAGAAACAAAGACCTCAGAGAATGGTTTTGACTGTTGCAGCTGCAGAGCAAACTTGCAACTGTGAAGAAACCATAAGTAGACTAGTAATATCTGTTCCAGTCTGTAGTGAGCTGGAAACAATAGTTAAGAGAGGATTAATTTTCCCACGTGCTGTACTGGAGCATTAACTCCATTGTCTATACTTTAGGTTCTGTCTCCCCAGCAGCCATATCAGACCTTACCTGGAGGATGTCACAGCGTCAGGACAGGGTGGGAAAGGACTTGGCAGTTGATCTGGGTTTGCATCTTTGAGACTGAACAGTGGCAGGAAAGAAAAACAAGTTAGAGCAGCTCTTTCCTCCCCCTCTCCCTGAATTCTTTGTTGTTTGAACCCTTGGAAGGAAACTGATGAGCAACTGTGCTTTGTGCTGGCTTCTCTTTGAGACCATTTGTTGTCTGTTTTCTTTTAAAGTCTGAAATGTTAGAAAGAGATCATTATTTTTCCTATTTAGTTTGACCTCTTCCTTCCTTAGAGACTTTCTCTCCTTGTACTGGCTCTGTCCTTCTCACACAATGCTGTGATGAAATAAAAGTTCAAGAGAAATCTTGAATTCCTAGGAAAAAAAACTTGGTATTTGGAATGAGACATGTTCTAGAACAGTCTGTGTCTCAGTAACTGTCCCTCTCTGGAGGTGTTGTTGGCCATCAGATGTCAATCGTGCACTGCTTCCATCTGAGGTGGTACTGAAATAGCAATGTTAGCACAAACACTTCCAGGAGATATAAACTACCCCATAGGTCACTTGTCCCACCCTTTGTGCAGCAAGTGTTTGATGCAGCTGCAGTTTCTCATAAACAGAGAGGTAATCTGTGGTTATAATCTTGATTGCCCAGCAAATCGCTGAATGTCCGAGGAAGCAGGAGGAGAATGTGCAGCTGCAGGCTGTGTGGGTTTTTCATTCTGGTTTACAGTGAGGACTGGAGTTGATCCTTTAAGATGCCTTGGGATCCTGGTACCATTTGTTGCAGCACTGGATATGTAGAAGGTGCTGGGGACCACCCCTGGCATTCTAGAATAAGCATGGGAATTAAATAAGCTGCTGTTTGCTTCAGGTGCTTTAGATTATATGGCAAAGACCTGCCATCCAGCCAGAGGCAGATCCAGACACTATGTGAAGCGAGCAGGATGGCATGACTACGTTTTTGTTGAAGGAGTGAAGGTACATGCTTCAGCTACAGACTATTTTCTTAAATTTCCCAGTTTTCCCTCCCTCTCCCACCCCTCTCTCCTATCTATCAGTGCACATGACTGTAAGTTTGGTATCAGAGACCTTTGACTTTTCTCCAGCTGCAAATCTGCTCAGCTCCATGTGATGCAGCAAGCACAGGGGATTTCAGCTTTTATTTCTACCATCTACAAAACATGAAAATTAAAAAAAGGGGGGTGGGGGGATGCTCATAAATGGGAACCTCATGAAACTAAAGCAGTTACTTACATAAGTGAACTGAAAAATTACAGCAAGATGTTGGATATCTGACCTGGTCATCTGTCTAAACAGGATGTTTACTCACATACCCCGATGTGGTGATTGTGCTGTTCAGTTTTCTATACAGCAAAGAAAATGAAAGAGGCTTTTGATTGTGATTTCTTACTGTCGTGCCAAAAACAGGTGTCCTTTGAGCTACCTCATTATTACTTTTCTCTAATCAAGAATTGGTAATTCAAACTTTGGTATGTTGGCCATACACACAAAGTGCCCAACTACAAGATTGCACACACTAATGCATTGGCTTGCCTATGCTAGTGTTTGTTGAGTAGGTGACTCCCTTGGGTGACTGGCAGAGGTAAAAACCTAACACATGTGAGAGAAGTTGGAAGAATAGTGGTCCCTGTGTTTTTGGATCTCAACCTCCAGTTCAGTGTCTCCAGCTAGATGCTTGTCTTCCTATTTTCTGGTGACTGTAAACAGCACTTTTAGGTGAAAAATACATTTACTTCCCAGTCTCAAAGACACTGATCAAAGGTAGAATCTCACACAAAAGGATTTTAAAAAAAGTTGGAAAAATTTAAGCATCTGATACTGTAATTAGTTTAGCACATCGCTTGACAGATGGGAAGTCATCAATGTAAATTTAGGGAACTAGTAGTTGGATTCAGTTGGTCTAATTTAAACGCAATTTCTAATTAGTTTTGGTATGCATACAGAGGGTTATAGATAGCCATTATTCTGATAGGAGGGCTTCTTCATACCTGAATTTTAATCCACAAATGAGTACCCTATTAAAATGCAAGCATGTGGTGATAACTAGCACCTAATTGTGTGGGCAGGTTGGTCCAGCTACTCTGATGAGCAACTGTGTGCATGTATTGTTTTTTCTTACATCCAGTTCCACTTAGAGGTCAAGAGGTGTCTGACCCACAGGTGGGAGCTGTGCAAGAAGGTTTGCTGATGCTGGGTGCAGATCTGAGGGCAGATGGGATCTCTCAGGTTTCCCTTCAAAGCAGGCTCTTATGGTACCCAAAAGCAGAGAGAGAAGATGAAACAATTAACAGTTCCCTCTCTCTGCAGTCTGGTGCTGCTAATCCAAGTTAAAACTCCTAACAGCATCTTTAGAGAACCTCCCTCTTTACATCTTGACAGCTTTCTCCTTTTGCCAAAAGAAAGATCATGCAGTTTTTCTGGGGAGCTGCCAAATGACAGCTTGACTTCACACCTGAAAAGCAAATGAATGAAGAGAGAAGGCAGCCTCAGCCTGCCTCCAGCTTGGCACAGAAATGAAGAGTTGTGGGAGCATGGGCATGAGCAACCCCTGGAGCTGCTGCAGCAGATGTGACGAGCAGAGCTCAAGCTGAAGATACTGTGGAGGAGGGAGCGTGGACCCCATTACCAAAGGGCAATGGTGTTACTCATCAGCTGCAAGTCTGAGGATGGGGGATGAGGAGGCCTGGCCATTGCTGATTCTTGGAGGTGTGGGACAAGAATGGAGCTCCACACCTGCAGCAGCCTTGAGTTGATTTGGTTGTCTTTTCTTCCCTCAGCCCTTGCAGTGAAGGCTCTGATCAGTTCTCTCCAAAGGCATGTTAATGACCAGCAGGGGAACTGACAACCAGGATTTATTCTTTAATTACTGGACAGTCAGTAATTCTGGATG
Source organism: Psilopsiagon aurifrons (assembly GCA_025447955.1). Classification (NCBI taxonomy): domain Eukaryota; kingdom Metazoa; phylum Chordata; class Aves; order Psittaciformes; family Psittacidae; genus Psilopsiagon; species Psilopsiagon aurifrons. The sequence goes on along the minus strand of JAOEHY010031194.1, from coordinate 2,293 downwards.
TATAACTCATGGCTTATAAACTTTGGGTGTACAGGGCACCAAGAGCAAGCCTGGATGACGCTTACTTCTGTAGTCCTTGTTTTAGGGCAGGGAGTGCCAGCATCTGCTGTGGAGAGATGCAGGCAACGTGACACCATGCTAGCACAGCCCTGTGCTGGACCATGGGTACTGGGTGATAGGGTACTTGTACTCGAGCAGTCACCCTTCCCTTCCCCGCACACGCCATGGCAGGGGGTCTCTAGCAGGGTGTTTTGTGGCTCTCAAGACTTCTTGTGAGATTAAGTCTAGTGCAGCTGGAAAATACGAATTACCCTTGGCAATTCAACTGTCTGTAGAAAAATAAAAGCACGCAGTCAAGTAGTTGAAGTTGTGTATTTTAGGCCATATTTAAAACTGGGAGAAAAATGCTTTACGTATGAGGGTTTTTAAAGCAGTATAATGAATGCTGTGCCTGACTCATCCTTCACATGGGAGAACTAAGCGAGCTAAGAGGAAATATCTTCAGGCAGACATTCCTCAGGACAGGGATTTCTGTCTCATTTTTCTTTTAAGAAGAAACTTAAAAAGGACTGGCCCAAAGATGAAATGTTTATTGCATGACCCCAGGAGGTGTTTACAATCTGCTTCTAATTCTAGAAGTCACCTGGCATCCAGGTCTATCTAGCTGGATGCCTTTGCAACAGCATTCAAGATATGAGGACAACTGTTTCTAGAGTCCCAGGTTGGTGTACAAGGACTGCAGCACTGGATCTTCTCTAGCTGGTGACTACCACAGAATTGTCTGTAACAGAGAGGCTGGGAAAATACCAGACTGTTGTATCAGAGTATGTAAGGGATGTCCAATAACACTGGGCTGCACTACAGAGGCAGCAGAAGCTCCGGAGCCTCACGGGAACGTGAGGCAAGTAATCACAGCTGCAATTCATTTCAAAGAGACAAATGAGCTCCCCTAGAGAAAGCTGGGACACTTCTGCTGAGAGGGCTGATTGCCTTTTCTTTTTCCTGGGGGAGGGGAAAGGCTACTTTTGGGTTCAGGTGAAGGAATTCAGTGGGAAAGCTTTCCACATTCCTCTAAGGGTAGGCATTTTCATCACAATTGTAGAGATACTGAGTGACTTGCCTGGGACATAAAGAAAGTCAGTGTTAAAGCCAGAAACTGACCAAACAGACCTCCTAACTCACGGCTTCAGTGTTGTGCTTCAGCCATGAGGCTGTCTTTCCTCTGTTTCTGCTGACCCTTCATTAATATGCTTTTCTGTTAAAGCTGAAAAGCTGACTGCTTGGCAGCTGAGAATTTACCCTTCCTCTTGCCCCTGTACAATAGCAGCTTTTCAGGCCGAATCTGCACAAAAGAAACATTTTGTTCTTCCTCTGCTCATCAGAAGAGCTGAGCAGCAGCTATACTAAAAGCATGAGGGTCTGATCCTAGCTCACATTGTATTGAGGACAAAGCTTCCAGGGGTATCAATATGTGTGGTGTTAGACTGATGCTCTGCAAAGAGTGCTACTAGGAAGCTGCCACTGAGTAAATTAGTGCAAAATGATGAAAATAAAAAAGAAGCCAAGCCTTCCTGAGAGTACATGTTGTTATTTGGTGTTGGCCCCTCAGACTAATGCTGTGGCTGGAGCTAGCTCCAGTACCAGAGGACACCGCTGGGGCAACAGCTCAGGGTGACATTACTACCTCTGGAGCACGATTCCAGTCACCGAAGGAATGGAACACCTCTCCTATCAAGAAAGGCTGAGTTGGGGTTGTTAAACCTGGGGAAGACTCTGGGGAGACTTTTATTGTGGCCATCTTAAAAGAGACTTGGAAGAAAGATGGGAGGGACCTTTTAGCAGGACTTGTGACAGGATGAGGGGTGATGGTTTTAAAGAGGCTGGACATGAGGAAGAAATTATTTACAATGAGGGTGGTAAAACCCTGGCACAGGTTGCCCAGAGAGGTGGTGGATGCGCCATCCCCGGAGCCATTCCAGGCCAGGCTGGATGTGGTTCTGGGCAAGCTGATCTAGTTGAGGATGTCCCTGCTCATTGCAGAGGGGTTGCCGTAAGTGACCTCTGAAGGTCCCTTCCAACCCAAACTGCTCAGTGATTCTATGGCTCTGGGCCGAGACCCGCACCTGATGTCAAAACCAAAACAGCCCCACAGCGAGGCAGGGCGTCTCCTGCTCCGTGCACGACACCCGACCCCTGCCCGGGCGCCCCCCGCCATGCCCTCGTGCCTCCGCCGGGCCGGAAGTAGGCGCTCTGGGGCGGGGGTGGTGGTGGTGGTGGTGGTGTCGGTGGGAGG
>JAOEHY010031191.1:0-13440 GCA_025447955.1 Psilopsiagon aurifrons | reverse complement strand
AAGTCCTTGGTCAGAGTAAACATTACTGAGCAGCAACTGAAAACATCGGTGTTACCAGTGCTGTTCCCAGGCTGAAATTCAAACCCACAGTGCTGCACCAGCTACTACTAAGGAGATAAATGACTGCTACTGCTGAAACTAGGACATGGAGTTTTTACAAAAGGGGGATAAAATCCTACAGTATGTAGATGTGAGGCTATTAGTCTTCCCGTGGTCTTTTTCACTGAAGAAGGGGAAGGTGCAAGAAACTCAAGATAAAGTCAGATAAGCAGACAAATTTTTGTGGATATATGAATTTACTGTCTTTTCATAGCCTGTACAACCTGGTATACATGGAGAGTGGGGTGTGATGGCACTGATGGTACAGTGATGGTACAGATGTCCTGAGGCTTATTTGGGACAACCTGGTTGCTTTGCGTTCAGCTTCTCAGCTCAAGTTTCCCCTTGAAGTACAATAAATCCCTAACTCTGTGATCATATCTCTCCTTCCCCTAACACAAATCTCTTTGCTAGGCCCTCAGCTCCTGCCACTGGGCCAAGCCACACCAGTACTAAACCAGGAGTACAACGGGGAGGAACCAGACCCACCTCTGTAAAAGGACAGATCGATCATAGTGCAGATAGAACAACTGAGGGATACACAAGTAATTATATGCACAAGTGTGGGGTATTTATTACTGCAAAATGCTCACAAAATTCATAGGCACCTAAGACTTACGATGGCATTATCCACTGCTGCTGGAGAATTAATGGGCAGCCTTTTCCCTGCACTAAAGCAGACAACAGAGGGGGGTACTCTGTCATCCAGAGGTGAGAGCAGGGAATGAATGCATATACAGTACTCCCCTCTAATGCTAATGGACCCTAGCACTGAGATTAGATTTACACCCTCCCTCTAAATGTACACCAGGAGAAGGCAGCTCCCTCATACTGCCTTCCAAACAGTGTGGTGTTGCAGAAGCTGCTCTGTGCTCACCCTGCCTCATCCTCACTGGCTTCCACACCAGCCAGCACAGGCTGTCCTGCTCCCCAACTCTACCATGCTCAGCTTCACAGAGGACTGCTCAGGTTTTCCTCTGCATAATGCCCCATGGCAATGGTGAGCAGAGCAGCACTTGTGCTCATGCAGACTCTCATCCCAGTGCCCAGTACTAGAGGCTTATTCCTTTGCATGTAGCCACCACCCCATCATCAGTGCTGGGACGCAGCTAGTGTTTCAGTCCTCAGCACTATGACAGCACCACACCATGCTACAAAGGGTTAAGCAGTTCTTTTATGAATTACCTGCTCCCAAAGAAACAAAATAATGGAGAAATTGTCCTTCCTGTTTTCCCCCCATCATCTTTGCCTTGGGATGGGAAATGGAATTTCAACCCGAGTAACAATAAACCTAACAATGGGAATGTGCAACTACTGATTTTCCACTTGCAGAAGAGGCAGGCTCAAGATACTCAGAAAGAGAATGACAAGCCATTGGGAAAGTTCTCCTGGATAGATTTTTCCATCCATGGCTCCACATCTGGCTCAAGTCCCTTGAGCAAACCCAGCCCTAGCCCTGGAAGGACCTGGGGCTCAGAAGACACACCCCTGGGGACTGGGTGGCAGCACTGTGGTGCTCACACACTTCTTACTAACACAGCCAGCAGCACAGGTCCTACACTGAAGCAGAGAAGAAAGGCTCCCACCATGAGTCCTGGCGGTGGGCCCGCTCCTGGGCAGCCTCACCACACGGCAGCAGTGACCACAGGCCTGTTAAAGAACTCCCTGCAAATAATTCACACCAACTTGTTTAAAGGAGCAAATGGGTTTAATTATTAGTTACAATCTTGTCAATAATTATCACCCCATCTGTGGGTAATAAATGGCAGCTTCTCACAGACTGCATCATTAGAGTTTAAGGACACCAATGGGGTGCATTAAAATGCTGAGGAAAGCATTGATCTGGTGTAAAAATGCTCTTTACAAATTACAGGCACGGGTCAAGCCCACCAGTGAGTCCTCCCTCTCCCCATCTGATGCCAGCCTGCTCTCTCCTTTCACTGTGCATCCTCTCAGTACCCCCAGCCTATGGCTGCTGGAAGGACAAAGTCCCTGGTCTGTTGGTTGCCAGAGATCTAGACCTGATGTAGGACTCCGGATGTTATAGAAAGAAGGTTGTGTGGTAATGAAGGGGCTGGCATAAAGAACCACAGCTCTGTCCTGGTCAGCTCTGCTGCTTTATTCCCACAAAAGAGCTTGCCTAGGTAATTTCACAGCAGTTTTTATCCAACGGGCAAGACAAGGAACATGGAGGCAATGCTTCTCAAAATGCAGCTACTTCTGGGGTGGAAAAGCATCAGTCATCACACAGCAGGACTTCTCAGAGGAGAAATGATAACTCCTTCTTTTTTTTTTTTTTCCTGTTTGAAGTGCAGGCTGGAATATAGGCCGGCAGAATGTAATTATCCAGGCTGGAATCTGGCCAGGATGCTGGGGCTAACAGCCCTACTGTTTCAAAATATGCCACAGTACCCTAAATGATCACGGCTTGTAGGATCTGATTTTGCATTTCATCCAAAACAATGTTGGGAAGTCAGTGAGTAGGATGAGCATAAACAAGTCCCACTTATCCTCATACCTGCAGAAAGTTCAGCCCAGAACAGCTCCTAAAAATTATTTTCCTTTTCTGTTAAAACACTGAAAGAAGGCAGTGGGTTTATTCCGTTTGCAAGTTCTCCGCAAGCAGTTTCATTTTTTTCAGTGAAAAATGCATTAACTTTCAGAAGGAGAAATTTAAGTACAGCAAGATATTTCTATTTGAAAACAAAAAATGGGAAGGGCGTTTTTTCCTCTATAACAGCATTTTAAGTGGGTTTTGTTGGTTTGGGGTTTTTTTACTTTTTTATTATTATTCAGCCTGTTAGGACAGACAGAGGATTAAGATAGCTAATGGACAGTCTATACTGGCAAACAAAGCTAACACCTGAATGAGCCTTTGCATGTACAAGTGGTAAACTCTCCATTAAAAAGAAAGCTACGTTGACAGAGGCAGGCTGGACTACAACTGAGCCACAGTGCAAATAAACCTCTGCCAGAGCCCATACACAGCCCTGTCAAACATCATGTCTCTCATGCTTGCAACCTACCCCCTCATTATTAAATAGCTCCAAATGCTCCCTGTTGTTTTGAATGCTATGCAAATATTGGCAGAAGAATGTATGCTCTTTTTTAAGATAACTCAGATACGGCAAAACCAACCAGATTTTTGGAAACAGCATCAGGACTTGCAGTTCCTATTTTTGCTTCAGTTTAATAAAGTTTATCTGCAGAATAAATCGTGCTTTCAGTTGACTTTGGCGGTTCACTAGCTCCTGCTGAATTTGGCCAATCATTCCCCACAAGGGAAAAACAGAAAAGGAAAAGATAATTTTGAAAAGCCAAAATATTTGATTTTCTGTTTTGGGAAAAGAAATCATTATAATTGATTTTTCATGCTGAAATGTCTTCCCTTTGTAAAACGTACTGCTTTTCTAAAAAGGACAGTGGCTATCTGTAAACAACATATAGCATTCAGGCTGGAAAAATTACAGTGTCCTGTTTCACTGAAATGGCTAGAAAAAAAAATCACAACTTAGCTTCGCCAGGAAAACCCAAACCTCTCTTAATTTTCAGTTGGAAAAATGAAAGAAAATGAAAGAAAGGGACATTCAGAAGCAATTTCAGATGCCACAGCTGGTAGGAGCCCAAGAGGAGAACATGGAGCACCTGATCAGCTCTGCAGCATCACCAGCTCACATGGCCTACAGTGGCCCTGGTGTCCCTGCTATCTGCACATCATCTTAAACTGCTGTTTATCTCACACACATGAACTGCACTTAAGTGAACTGCCCCACTGCTGCCACTGCCCAGCTCACGTCCAGTTTTCATCACATCCGTCTCTGGTGCTGAAGGGAATTTAAAGACAGAAAATTGAAATGCAGGAAAGATAGAATCATAGAACAGTTAGGGTTGGAAAGGACATTAAGATCATCTAGTTCCAACACCCCTGCCATGGGCAGAGACACCTCACACTAAACCATGCCACCCAAAGCTATGTCCAACCTGGCCTTGAACACTGCCAGGGATGGAGCACTTACAACTTCCCTGGGCAACCCATTCCAGTGCCTCACCACCCTTACACTAAAGAATTTCTTCCTCATATCTAATCTAAACTTCCCCTGTTTAAGTTTAAACCCATTACCCCTTGTCCTATCACTACAGTCCCTAATAAAGAGTCCCTCCCCAGCATCTTTATAGGCCCCCTTCAGATACTGGAAGGCTGCTATGAGGTCTCCACACAGCCTTCTCCAGGCTCAATAGCCTCAACTTTCTCATCCTATCTTCATACGGGAGTTCCCTGATCCAGTTCCCTGATCATCCTCGTGGCCCTCCTCTGGATGTGTTCCAACAGTTCCATGTCCTTTTTATGTTGAGGACACCAGAACTGCACACAATACTCAAGAAAGTCTCACAGCATAACTAAAAATGTCTTAAAAAAGGCTCATGCAAGCTGATTTGATGCAAGTGATCTCTTTATTTAGCCAGGGAAAAAGTAGTATCACACTGTACTGTGTTCAACTTGGTTATACAGCATTCCATGAGCCCAAAAGGGAGTAGCCTAGAAGGAAGGTCTGGAGACAGGTGTGACAATGAAAAATTAATACAATGAAAGGAAATAAAATTTAGAAAGGCGAAGTTCATTTTCAGGTTTAGGACACTACTGACTAGCAATAGCAGCAGACAGTGCCAATAATTTCTGTGTCCATATTCCCCAAACAGAGATCATTTTTCCCTCAGGTAGGAGGGAAATCATTTTTCTATGATCCTTCTGGTGGGCAAGTCAGAAACCTGAAACTTACTCTATGACCTTATTGCCAGCATTCTACTTTGTGATGTCTTATGCAAGTCACATCTCATTCAGTTCTTAATTTGTAGGCATTCGTATTCTATCCTAAATATCACAGTAATTCCTTTGATTTCCTGAAAATGTAAGTGAATCCTAAAAAGGCAGTGTGATTTTTAGAAAGAGCCTATTTCTGGCAGTCTGAACCAGAAACAAATAGTTCCCATGTTGTAATGCATAATGGACAGTGAGGCCTGCATGAGAATTTGAGCTGGCCACTGCACAAACACAATTCCGGCAGCGAAGCTTCCAGCCTCATTCATAGTACCTGTTCTTCAATTTTGTTCCTGTTTAAAAAAACGCCATGTCACTTAATTGACCGATTCCATGCCACAAGCGGTTTGCAAACACACTTGTTTGAAGAAGATACGCCCTGGCTGAGTTGAAAAATCCCTAAGAAATGCTTTCAAAATAAATCAGAACTGATTCATGACCAATTGAATAAACAGAGGGAATGGAGGGCCTGGCACAGGTACACCAACATCAATGATAATTTGCCGAGTTCACTCCAAATAATTTTGTACCTTCTTCCATTTCTCTGTCTGCAAAATTCCCAACAGAACACTTTACAGAACAGGATGTGTTGCAAACCAGTGTGTAATGAATGGGCAGAAGAGAAAAATCTGAAAATCACATTTAGAAAATTCCCTGGGTAAATATTTGCATTGGAAACTGGACCTCAAGTTTCACTGCATGCAGTCAGGGGTCAGAAACATTCCAGGTCCAAAGGCCAAAACAAAGGCAACTTGAAACTGGGAAGCAGGGCTGTAGGTGAGCTGGTGGGAATCAGCATAACCTCACCAGCCTCAGGGAACTGTGTCTTATATTGTAGCTGAAAATCCTAACCCTGCATTTGTATGTGTATGTGCATGTGTGTTCACATATTTAATGCAAACACACACAAGCGTGCGCGCATTCACACATTCTTAAAATATATGTGCATGTATTCCCATATTCACAATGAACTGCTTATGAGCAAGCTATCAAGAAAGAGTTTGCACTGAAATTATTCAGTGAATGACTTCAAACAATGAATACATTGCAGGAAATGGTGATTGGCTCCAGAGCAATCCACAAGCAGAAAAGAAGGCAAAAGCAGTTGAATAAATGGGTGGCTATGAATTACTCATTTAGCTGCATTATCTTCTTGTGGTCCCAATTCAGCAAATGCCTAAACACCCACTTCCCATTAAGGGTCTGAATAGTCCCATTGATTCAATAGGGTTATTTTCTCTGCTTTCCATGGGGCAACTCAAATACTTAAATTTAAGCAAGTGCTTAAAGTGCTTTGCTGAATCAGGAGGGATGTCCACACTGTATATACCTGTGTTATACAGAAGGTCAGATTAGCTGATCCAAGAGTCCTTTATGGTCTTAAGATCTATAAATCTATGAATAAAACCAGCCTTTGCTGGAATTGCTTTTCCATAACCTTCCTGAGCGCTGAAATTCATCCACACCCCAAAAATATTAATAAAACACTCTGTACTTAACTCTTTTCATATTATACTAAGTACACCACTAAATAAACCCCTTAATATTCCAGTATATTTTGCAATGAACATTTTCCTGGTACGCTAGAGTGATTCCTCCTTTTGTGCCATCCAGAACACAATCCCCATGAAATACTGCAGTAAACATTTCTCTGAGTACTACAGCAAACACTACCAAGCATTAGCAGATTAACCATTCCACTGAGCGCCATATTAAGCACACGTTTAAATACTGAGAAAAGACGTATAGCCTCCTCTTTCCACTGCGCCTCGTTACCCTGCCGAGATCCATATTTTTCTGCACAGAGTCGACCAGCCCTGTATGTACCTGCTCTTTTCCCTCCCCTCCCAATGCCTCTCCCTCTCTTTTTCTCCTGCTTATTTTGTTCATCCTGGAGCCATACTTCGGGCTTGGAAAATTTGTCAGGGGGCAGGAAGAGGGGGGATAAAGGGAGGGCAGAGGATTTGGCACATTGCTCAACCACAAAAGCAACACAAATCTATACAGTGTGCTCTCCGCATTGCTGAAGTCTGTTGATGGAGAAACACAGGTTACTCGTGGGTCCCCCCTCCCTGGACCAAAAGAAATAAGTGGTGCTCTGAAGTAGCAGGTCTTGACTGGTGCAATTTGGAGTTATAAAGCATTGTTTAGGTTTTGCAGGTGCACTTTAATGTCAGCAAAATTACTGTGCTTGAAGCCTTCAATGGTTCAATCTTTTGCAAGTGTTTAAGAGCCATTGACTCATCTCTTGTTGCTGACAAGCCATCTAGATTCAACCCATGGTTCTATTCAGCTTTTCTCTTTTCCCTCCTCTCTCTCTTTTCCTCTTCTCTTTTTTCCTCCCTTTTTTTTTTTTCTTTACTAGCAATTTGATGTTTGATCATTTGAGGCAATGAGGCGGAGGGTAATTTACGTTATCAGGGAGGTATGAGGGGTGCTGGGAACCCAGACGCAAGGCCCATTCGCCTGCTAAAGCGCCATCGTAATGTAATGAGACTCCAGTCAAGTGCAGCTAGTAATGGAGAGGAACATTTCCCATTCATCTGCCTACCTGAGACTCCACCAAATACGACAATAACTTTAGCACGGGAGGAGCAGGGGGGGACATGGTGAAGGGGAGCCAGAGTCCCCATGGCATAACTCCCTCTGTCTTACAGAGAAGCACCACAGCCTCACATCCTTTAGATCATTGAGGGAAGCAAATTAACACAACACAGGAAGCCACAAAACAGGTTGTTGAAAGTGCTTAACCCTTTTCAGGTCCTTTCCAGCAGGCACCAGGTCAGCACAGACCCTCAGCCTTCCCCACCAGCTTTTGACTAGGTCTCCTATGTGATCCTTCAGCTGCCACATCTCCCAGCCAGACCATGGCACAGAATGAGCTCATAAGAGAAGTTTACCAGGAAGGTGCCTACTCATTAATAGCAGAAGTTGAAAAAAGGAGGAAAACAGTTTCTCAGAAGTGCTCCAGGACTGTTTCCCTCCAAAAGGGTTTCAGAAAAGAGCCCTTTTCCCTGATTGCCTCTATCCAGCTCCATCACTTGCCCACAGGTGTGGCTGATTACAAAACCAGAGTTTTGAGGAACACCTTCCATTTGTTTTAAAGAGTGGCAAACAGGATGTTGGGATTGCATCAACAATTTCTTTTAATACCATTTTCTAATATCAACCAAAAGACAAAAAATAAATCCTGGCCCACATTTCTAGGGCCCTGGATGTCCACCCCAGGTGAGATTTCATTCCCCACAGCCATGTCAGAGCATCTCTCTCCTGCCATACACTCTGTAGGAGCAAACACTAACTCTGCTTCTCAGTATGCTGGGTGTGGCTGTTCCCACGTTAAGAATGACCACATTGACATCACCCTGACTGACTGGGAGACTGAGGTGCAGAACAGTACCTTGTGCCATGATGAATAAAATCCAAGGGCTTGTTTCTTTTTTCAGAGAGTGAGTTCCCAATGGCGCTGGGAGTCATTTCTGTCCCACACACACCTCCAACTCTGCTCCTCAGCCTGGGCTCTTGCCTGTAAAACCCTTCCTAGATGCAGATTCAATTTCCACTCTGTGTAGCACAGTGACAAGGCCTCCCGGCAGCACAGTGATAACAGGAATACCCACCACCAGCAGTAACAATAATGCACATATTCAAGTTCTCCAAGACGACCCTGCTACTCTGTGAACTTTGTTTGCAAGCCGAGGGTAATTATAGCTCGAGGGAACCTCCTGGATACAAACAGATCTCCCAGTATGAAGACCTCAATGGATGTCAAGAGGTGTATGTCAGGAAGCAGCAGTGAGATACAGGGGCAGGAGAGATTAATTTCCTTCATCAGCTTGTCCTAAGCTTGCTGTTAGTTCCCAGAACTCATCCTGAGAAAGGGGGAGAGAGGAAAGAAGAGGGGCAGCAAGAGGCAGAGGCCTCAGCTCCCCCTCCCAGCCCTCACCAAATTCCTGCAACATGGACCCTTCCAATTATATCCACGTTTGAAAGGCTGCTGTCAGGATGAAAGGCACAGAGCAGTAATGAACTGACGATTAATTTGCAGTTGGCTCACCCAGTGCGCGAGCGTCGCTCAGGCTCACTGCGTGCGGGTGCTAAATATGACGATGTCAGCAATTGTCATCCAGAGCCAGGGTTACCCTTAATATGAGTTTCTCTCTCTCCTCTGCCTGACTGCCCATTGCCAGCTTTCAGGGGCTCCAGCTCAGCTCCCCACCTTCCCAATGGCAAGTAGAGCTCTGGAACAGCCCAGCAGCTGCCAAGGTAGCAAGAGGAAGGGGAAAGAAATGACCGTCTCCCTTGGCAAAGCAGCAGGAGCAGCTGCCAGTGCCAACTGCCTCTGCCCATGCCAACTTTGACCTGCAAGTTACGGTTTATGCTGGCACAAAAATACCTCAGGACATGACTGAGCACGTGAGCAGCAGCCATGCCCTGGCTGGGATCCTTTGCACCTCCAAAACTGATGTCAAATATCACAGACCCTTACTCCATATTTAAAACAAACCTCTCACACTCTACATTCAACTCAGCAACACCATGTTGGAGTGGGTGTGATGGCCAGGGAATGTAACTGACCATGAGGTTCAAGCCAGAGCTGTTGCAAGGAAACACCCTTCTGTGCAAAGCCTGTTTGCCAGCAGCTGGTTTCCAGGTAATGCATTAAGGGTCAGCGTAGCCTGATGGGGTCTGGGTATATTTTCTCTCCTCCTCAAAACACCACTGCCAGCCCTGGCAGGGAGGCAAGCAGCATGCACTTGGGAACGACTGTGTTGAGTGCTCTGTGAGAGCACATGGAGGGATCGGCTGTGCTCCAAAGAGTTTGCAGGCTAACCAGCCAAGATGCATCCGGGTGTGGGAGGAACGCAGTGGAAAGCACTGGACTGACAGGGCTGGGAATACAACCTGCATTTTCTGCATTAAGGGGCCTGTCATCAGATCGCGGGGGAATGCTGCTTTGCAGAGGGAAGCACAACACCTGCTCAAAAGACACAAATATTCAAAGTAAAGAGCAATCCCTTGGCATTGCACAAAGACACCTCCTGTGTGCTCCCAGGGAATCCAGGGTATGCAGAGGACCTGCATATTCCGTCCACTTTTCCATGTCTGTCCAGCAAATACAGACACTCCATCTTTACTTGTTCTCACAGCAGGAACGGGACCCAGACCTGAGCCATTAGCCACTACCAATGTGCTTAACCTCAAAAAGATAGTATCTTCAACACTACAAATTGCTGGGCAACTTGGAGAATCTGAGGTCATAGTAAATTTTGCTGTGAAGTAAGCATTGGATGGATGCCTGTGACACAGCAAGGCAATGTTCTTTGACGGGTGTAGGCAATGAGTAGAGCATTAGAAGTGTTCATACAGCAACTTCCTTTTAGACTACCCAGAGGCCTCTAAAATAGATTTCACCTCTCATTCACTAAATGATCATCTAGATTATTAGGCCTGGCTTCATGTTATTATATTTGGATCTGAAAGATGGGTGCACTGATTTCATCTTGGGCATGGACTTCTAGAACTTCAGAGGGTTGATTAGCAGAATATGACAACCAGCTGCAAATAGCTGAAAAGCCACTAGCTGGAATTACCGATCAATCTCTGTACCCTTCCTGCTGCAAATACTGCCTATCATCAATATATATCCCAGAACGTTCATAAAATCCCCAGCACCTGCTATTATGAGTGTGGGATTCCTTTAAAGGCCATGTGCTCTAACATCTTGTCATTGTTACCCTTTTTACTGTATAAAAAAAATGCTTCTCTGTGGTTGCCAAAGCAGTAATACCAGCAGATTCAGTAGGTGCTCTGAAGCCTCTGTCACTAATGTTAGCTTTATCATCATCGCTCCCCTTGCAGATGGCCAAGTCCACTTTTGTTACTGGGCTTGGGATTGGGAGTTTTCCCTACCTGCGGCTAGTCTTCACCTGTTTCACAGAGACATGGACATCAACTGAGAGATATTTTTCCTTGGGACACTTTTTCTCAGGAAACTTCACATCTGAACTGACTGGAACATATTCAGCAGCTGGCATTGCTCAAAGTGACAAAAAAAATCTTAGAAAAAATATTCCAGAGAACAGGGTGCCTTTTCTTTAGAGACATTCTGGAAAAAGAAAACCCTTCTTATGATTGGTTCAGAGTGATACGGAATTCTAATTCTATTTGGATGCTGATAGACACTGTTCACAGAGCTCAGTCACCAAAAGAAGCATCCTTTTTCACCTTGAAAAAGACATTTAATCAAAAGGCATGTTGTGGGTTCCCCCCACTCTCCAGCCAGCCTGTTGATTTGAAAAAACAGTTTCAGCAGAACCAAAACCAGATTATGGCAATATGTATATGTCTTTGAAACTGCCTCCAACTAGAAAGTCTGCTATTCACCCAGCTCTGGGACATGTATAACTTTGACTGATTGTATCACTACAGTCTTGGGGTGCCTCCACAATTTGCCAGTCAGTTTCCCTGCATGAAAGCACTTTCCCTGTTGGGAGAAAAATACAAAATGAAGAGAGGCAAAAAGATATTCAGAGATGGGATCTACTCACAAGCTGAGTGCTCAGTATGGTCTGAGGTCTATGCCAGCAAAATGGACTTATCACTCGTGTCACAGCCCCCAGGGTACCCAGCAGTATTTGATCCCAGGTCCTGTCATACCAGGCTGAGGAAAGGGACAATGTTGATGGGCCTGTATCACCACTGGCTCTGTATGTCCTTCATAGAATCTTTCATTTGTGGATGCAGATCTTCTATAGGTATCTAATAGGTCTTGCCATAAACACAGATGTGTCTTTACCACGTAACCTCAGCCACCAGAGCCTTCCATTTCAGGCACTGCTCCTAGCATCACTCTCACTCCCTCACAGTGCTTCCCTGACAGATCTGGGTGTCCTGACAGTGGGTCCAGCTCACACAACATTTTGAACAACTTGCCTCAGTGAGAGCTTTCTTGCCTTCCAAGACACTTTTCCTGCCCACCAAGCATGCCTGGGCCTGGAAGAGCAGCTTTTTGGCTTTCCCTACTCCTTCCCCTGCCTGGCTCCCCTCGGGAGCTGGCTCTGCAGCCCTGCTGTGCCTTGGCGTGGAGCAGGAGGTAGCAGAGTCATGGCACTGACACTTGGCAGGCACTCCTAATGACACTGCATCCACATGAAAGCCAAACGCAGCCCTTGGAGAGCCAGGGGCTCCTCTGCAAAGGAGACCTGAGCCCTTTAAGGAAGAGAGAGGAGCAGAAATCAATTGTCTGTTCATCTTCCTACCCAGGCCCCCCTCTCCCCCTCCTCCATCACCACCACCACCATACACGCACCCTATTCACCCTGCTGGAAGGTGACATTTGCTATTAACCTTATATTGGGCCATTTTGTAAATCAATGTCACTTACATTTAATAACAAGTGTAATCAAAGGAATTATGCAAATTTAATTTGATGCTTCTTGAATTATGCAAATCTGCACCACATATAATGGCTTCTGACATGTGCCCAGTTGGAGAACGTTCCATTACCTCCTCTCTTATTACCCCTATTATTATTTTTATTTTTTTATCCTGTGTTGGGGAGGAGGGAGAAGGGAGGGAGCAGCGGTTAGGCTTGGAGGCAGGGGGGACAAGTGAGTGCAGAAGAGGGAAAGAAGAGCGGTGGTGGAGAAAAGCGCTCCTTTGCCTGCATTTTGAGTAGAAAAGCCTCCTGAAGGCATTTCTGTTATTGTTATTGCAGAGCAAGGAGAGCGGGATGGGAAGGGGGGGGAATGGGGATGGGGGGAATCATTTCCCATGAATGGCTTTGCAGGCAATAATACTATAAGCCTCTGATTCTAAATTACTGCCCTTCCAGTCCTATCTCCAGCATGATATTATTCTCCTTGGCCTCTTCTTCCTGAATTACTAGGTGAGCTGGGGGAGGGTAAGGGAAGAGTCGAGTAGGACCCACAGAGTGGAAAATGCAGAATGGATGGGTGATAAGGCCTTTCGGGTTTTTTCTCCATGGCTACCCCAGGAGCCCCAACATCCTTATTCCTCCCACTAGAGCCCCAGGGGAATAGCTGTCTTTTCCCCTTGGCTTTCCCACCACTTATTTGTGTCCTAGCATGTAACCCTAATATCAGGGAAAAAGAGCCACAATTATGCCACAGTTTGCAGTACCTTCTCAGAAACCTGGGGCATCTACAGCCAGTAGCCCCCCAAGTTAAGCGTTTAACACTGTCCCTCACGACACCCTTGTCTCTAAATTGGAGTAACATCGATTTGATAGATGGACCCCTCAGTGGATAAAGAACTGGTTGGATGGCCACATGCAAAGTGTTGTGGTCAGTGGCTGTAGACCAGTTATAAGTGGTGTCCCTCAGGGATCAGTGTTGGGACCAATCTTCTTCAACATCTTTGTCAGTGACATGGACAGTGGGATTGAGAGCGACCTCAGCAAGTTTGCTGATGACACCAAGCTGTGTTCAGTTGATATGTTGGAGGGAAGGAATGCCATCCAGAGGGACCTTGACATGCTTGTGAGGTGGGCTGATGCCAAC
>JAOEHY010031188.1:20083-47194 GCA_025447955.1 Psilopsiagon aurifrons | reverse complement strand
CCGAAAGTCAAAAACACAGCACTGCACCAGCTACCAAGAAGGAGAAAAATGACTGCTACTGCTGAACCCATGACAAGCCCCTTCTCAGTGGTTTTACACTGGAGATAAGGGCAGTTTCACCCATCAGAATTTTTTGGGAGGCTTTTAGCCATGTCTTACCTGTTTCTTGCTAAAAAGCTGTTAACAGGAACTCTAAAAAGTGTTGAGAATCCACACACCTCTGATGAGTGCAGTAGCACCTGAGCTGCTAGAAAAAAAGGGGCTATAGGACACCTTGTGTGCCTCTATCCTAGAGTGAAGATAGCTGTTCACATTTAGAAGAGGAATGTGCTTTGAACTATGCTATTGCAGGCTGTTCAGACCAGACAGCTCAGTTTGATGGCTCTTGGCGAGTTTGCTCTTAGGCGTAGACCCTCTCATCTTGCCCACAGGATAAGTTCACAACTAAGATCAGTAAATTCTGTTGTGGTAAGGACAGTAAAAGTGCTGCAGTGTTTAACACCAGAGCATCTGCTACCCTTAGTAGGTTTCTAAGAGTCGAGTCCATAACCTCTTTGCTAAGCTTCAGACACTCCTTGATGGAAATAAAACTTGGCCTATCAACTCATGCAAAATGAAGCATGGTGAATACAGGTTCCAGAACCTCTCCAGGCATCTGCATAACAAGAGGAAAAACTAACCAATCAAGCAACAGTACATTTTAGCTGATCTGTGACATGCTTATTGAGTGTTACTTAGCAGAGGCTAAGGAATGAATTACTAAGGAAACGGAGTCTCTTACTGCTGTATTTGGCATCCAGATTGGCAATGCACTGGTGCCAACTTCTCTTGCTTCTGTAGCAGTTTTGTAGAAGCAAGCTTTGCCTTAAATACAATATAGGAAGCACCTGTGAGTAACTGCTGTGCAGGCACAGGTTACAAAAGTGGAGTTCACTTAGAGTGAACATAATGCCAAACTGCTGCTGATGCTTTTCATTACAGAAGGCTTTGGTGATGGGGGATTAAGAGATGTCAACCCAGCAATCCGGATTACTGCTACAGTTGTGTGAGCACCAGATGGGGCTGTTGCTCCACATAGTTTTAACTGAAAATTAATATAACCCCCCTGATTTCCTATGTGGGCTCTCTGTTTTCTCCTGCATCTAAAGCATCTAGCTGGGCTGAAATGGGGTAGGTGGTGAGATGTGTGAAACAAAACCCACAATTCCCACAAGCGGATTCTCAAGGGGGAAAAAAAAAAAAAAAAAAAGATAAGGAAAAAAGCAACCAAAAATATGCACAGGTTATTTCAGTAGTAACGGAAAAGTATAATCATCTTGGTGTATAGTTTTTCAAAGAATATGCAGTGTTCCTACACTGGTGCATATCCCAAACTCCTCTCTGGTTATCATCATACAGCTGGGAAGGAACTCTTGGGGAGAAAGAGGCAGACCTATCCTACTCAGCCAGACATATTATTGTAGAATCATAGGCTGGTTTGAGTTGGAAAGGACTTTAAGATCATCCTGTTACAACCCTTCTCTAATACGCAGGAACACCTCACACTAGACCATGTCATCCAAGGCTCTGTCCAACCTGGCCTTGAACACTGATAGGGATGGGGCATTTACCACTTCTTTGGTCAGCTTGTTCCAGTGCCTCACCACTCTCACAGTAAAGAACTTCTTCCTCATATGTAACCTGAACTTCCCTGTTAAAGTTTGAACCCATTACCCCTTGTCCTCTTGCTACAGTTCCTGATGAAGAGTCCCTCCCCAGCATCCTTATAGGCCCCGTTCAGATACTGGAAGGCTGCTCTGAAGTCTCCACAGATCTTCTCCAAGCCCCAACTTCCTTAGCCTGTCTTCAGAGGTATACACAACACCCATGCTGCTAACTCACTGTTCCTTCACAGCAGGGTGACATGGTACCTCTGTGTAAACACCTCTCCTAGAGACTGAGTTGGTGTTCAATGGTTAATAGCCTATAATTTATCTGTTTTTTTTCTGAGGAGAAAGTTAAGGTGCTCTTAATGCCATCTGTTGTTAGTGCTGTAAAGCCTTACCGTTTTACTTCAAAACAATATCCACTTCTAAGCATTTTCCAAACTTCAGGAAGGAAATACTATAATGTGATGAGACTTGAGAACTATAAAGAACGTTACCAGATGCCTCCTTTCCTTACAAGTACACTCTGACCGTTTGCTGTGCAGAAGCAGTATTCTGACAGACTTACTAAACTCTTTCAAACATGGGAAAGGGGATTCAACATCACTACTGTCATAATTAAGAGACATTTTAGAGAAGTGTTGGTTCTGAGTGCTATTCTGGAATCAAAATGGGATTCCTGGATTCATACAATTTGGTGTTCGTTTTTTTTAAAACACTGGCTACTTGCTTTGAATGCCTGAATGAAAACTGAGCTTTCTGGAAAATCTCAAGTTGATCCAAGTGTAGCACTTTATGGCTGAAAAGTCACACAAAAATCACAAAATTCAGTAGATTCCTACACAAGCTGTTAAAGACAGTGCATTTTCAAAGACTTTTGGTTTTAATATAGAATTGAAGAGTGAACACAATGTAGTCAAAGGTACCAAAGTGACAAGATGCCATTAAAAATCCTCCAGAGATTAGCTGAAATCTAAGTTACCTCATGCTGCTCTGCCATTTTGCCCTACCTTGGCTGGAATGAAGACCTATCCACTGGAAAGTCAAGAGTAGAGGTTTATGTTCTTTACCACTTGCAGCTCTAAAAAAAAAGGTACCTTTGGTGAAAAAAGTGAAATTACTTATTTTTCCCTTCAATGAGATAAACATTCTGTCTGTGAATCGAGAATACAGCCTAAAAATCTTTTGACAGGTAATTTAGATGTGATTTAGATAATGAAATGCCTCTTCAAAGGGGATGGAGGTGATCTCACTTGCTACATGGTGCTTATTTTCTAGTTAAAAGAGACTAATTTTAATGATAGGGAAGGTCCTTCTCAAAGCTTAAACTGACTTCAATCTCAGATACTCTGTTAATGCATTAACTACAAGCCACAAGCTGCCGCTCTCAATGCACACCTTGTCTGCAAAAGGAAATAACTTCTTTTTTTCCTCCTTTTTTAGTATTGGGCAGTAGGAGCATACAAGCATGTTATATAATGTGATTAGTTTGGTTTCTGCAGCAATCGCACAAACTACACCACACACAGGGCAGTTTATAGTGGTGAACGATTTTCCCCTAAAGGAGATATGCTACCTACCTTCAGAGGCTTTGAGAAGAACAATCTTGCCAGGAAAGCCAGTCCAAAGAAATGGTTAAAAATCCAAGGAAGCAAAATGAAACAACCACAGGTGAGCTATCTAAAAAATGAAATTCTGTAACTGAACACCTACTTGGCAATCCCACATTGAATTAACTCAATCTATCTGCAGATCTAGAATTTCACCTGTTTTTCATTGGGAAATGTGAGTAATTTTTCAGTTTTCCTTGGAAGGCATGTGCTGGTGCAATGTCACTGTAACTGTTCACTGCACCCTGTCTGCATACACACAACACACACCCTGTCATTTGTTCAGGCATCAAGGAATTCCATGGATATTGATGAGTATGATCTTCCAGGGAGAAGGACGCAGAAGGCACGCAAGTTGTGTATGTGTACACACCACAAGGAGTACTGATGAGCATGATAAAAATAGACACATTGTTACCTTTTACCTTCAACAATTATAACTATATGTATGTATAATCTTATTAAAATACTTCTATAGATGTATACACGTAAGTATTCTAAAGAAGGTGAAAGCAAATCCATTTTCCACAGTATCTGTGAAACCTCCACAAGTAAGGCTGGAGCGATTTTCCAAGCGTTGGAGTTCTGTGAGCATGACTGAATTCAATTTACTCTTTTTTTTGCTCTTCACCTTTAAATTCCATTAGCACTTCTTGCCATTTCTTCTCTATCTCTTCTTTGCATCTCAGGAAGGCATCTTCCAAACGCCTCATGGAGTTGGCCAGGTCGAGGTTGGTACGCATGACCACCATGTCAAATGCCATCCAGGTTGCCCCCACTGCAAACCCAACAGATAAAGCTAAGCAAGCCAGGATTTTTTTCTAAATAAAAGCAAAAGCTGATTCAATAAATGAACAAAGGACATGAATTTTTATCAGTTCAGATCGTATGTCAGAGAAGGCTTGCTGTATAATAAAGTGGAAATTACCCACAGAAATACTCAAGATTAAATAAAAGACTGCTCAGTATTACTGCTTTATAAATGTCTCAGTGCTTCAGAATGGAAGTAATACTGATAAATTACAGAAGGGAGAGAGACATTTTACCTAAAAATTACAACAAAACGGGCAATCAAATGTTCAACAGACTCTTTTAAAGTAAATGAACCAAAGAATCCTCTCTCCAGATCTCCAGACCAGTTACAGTCAGGAGGCTCATATTAGGTGAGGAGTAAGATCAAGGAGGCTGCAGCACAGAGATAAAAGGTTTTAAAACCAACCTAAATAATGGAATTGATTTTTAAATAGCAAGTATCTGATGGAGCAGAGCAAATATTTCTAGCACTTATTTAATATTTTCCCTTTTGTTTCTCTTTTGTCTGTAGTTTTCTCACTGGCACTCATGAATTGTGCTTCATGTAGTGCAAAATAGTTTTAATGAACAGTTTCCATCTATTCTTGTTAGTTGCACATAGTGTCTGATAGAATAATTGCAGAACATACAGAAGAATATTCAGTCTTTTCATACATTCAGGACAAAGCTTAAATCTACAGAGGAATCTTTATTCTAGCTAAGGAATTAAATGTGTCATGTGCTGACCCAAGATCACCATGTATCCCACCGTTTTTCAGGCTTAAATCTCATCTTACATACTATGATTTAATAACTGTACATTAAATATTTTCGTATTATTTCTGTTTTCAACCACAACTCTGAACTGAGCATCAGATTTAATCACCTATAAATTTTAATTCTGCGCCACCTGAAATTTCTAGATCATTTGCATGCTTTCTCCCAGTTAAGAACATAAGGGCATTAGTTGATGGTGATTGTTTCCACTTACATTTCTATCACGTGGAAATTTACAGCAATAAATATATATCTTCAGTGTCTTTCCTCTAGTAGATAAATCCATGTCATTCTTAACAAAGACCTGTACCTGTTAGTTTTTCCATTTCATCCAGAAGTTTTTCTAAATCTCTTTTCAGTTCCTCCACCATCTTTACTGTGTTATCGTAGTTTCCTTCCTGAACTTCTGATTCGGCCATCTACAAGGAAACCAGGAATTTCATGCTTTATTTTACTTTGAAATGAATTGAATTTCACAGTTGAAAATAACATTGCGATAAATTAAAAATAAAATCCACTATGTATATAAATATTCAATTTACATGTGATTTCATTAAGGTTCTGCCCTTGGAGTTACTGGCTATCACCTGTATGCTGCATTCTCTTTTCACTCCATTTCAAAGTGAATTTAAGTAGAAAGAATTATGCTCAAATATGCTGTGTTTGTGCTAGATAAAGACTTTTCGTATGAATAATGACAAACATCACTCAGTAAATGCTTCTTCAGAAAATTTTATCTATTACCCTGTTCAGTTGTCTTCAGGCTTCTCTCTCAAATAGTCTGACGCAGGGCAATTCCTGATTTCAAAGTTAGTTGCAAAATCCCTATTTGCATACAGTATTTCACACTTGCATGCTACATCTGGGTAATTACATCCATTAAGTTCTGTCACCATATAAGCATCCTGGCAGTGTTCCAGGCCAGGTTGGACAGGGCCTTGGGTGACATGGTCTAGTGTATCCCTGACCATGGCGGGGCGGTTGGAACTGGATGATCTTAAGGTCCTTTCCAACCCAAACCATTCTATGGTTCTATGATTCTATAATATTAATTGAAAACATGACACACAGCCTTGCCTTTGATTTCCTTTCCTGAAAACCACTGATGGATGGGATGAAGCTATGACGGAGCCAGAAGAGCGTCGCTGTAGTCACTGGGCGCCTCACGCAGCAGGCACGGCTTTTGTCAAATTTCTTTTTTAACATGTGATTTATCAAACTCGGATTAATGAGTACCCACTTTCTGAGGTTTTTTTATTGATGGTAAATATGGAAGAATTGCAAGTTTGTAACAGCACTATGGCATTTTAAAGCAACACCAAGCCTTATCGATGCACTGGGCTTTCACGGGTCTCTTCACACAGTCAGTTTCACTCGGTAACTGTGTGCCGGCAAACCCTTTACCCCAGAGACCCGAAGCCGTTGGCTGTAACACGGAGCGGGCACGCTGCAGTCTCTCACCGGCAGCACCGTGTGAACCGCGGCCCCGGCCGAGCCCGAGGCCCGCTGCAGTCGCCGGCCTTCCGTCAGGGGGCACCCCACCCCACCGCGCCGCCAGAGGGCGCCCTTCAGGCACCCCACGCAGCTCGCGGGCAGCGCGCCCCGCCTTCCGCCTCCCGGGCCCGAGGTCCGCTGGCCAGCGCGGACGGTAACAGGAGCGGGCGGGAGCGGGACACCAAAACAAAGCGGCAGCTCTGCCTTCTCCTGCCCCCTCGCCCCGCGAGCTCAAGGGCTCGATTAATTCTGTGTTTCACGAAAACAAGCGCTTGGGTGAAGCGTTCGGCGGAAGGGAAAGGCAAGGGTTTGCCTCCTCAGCGCCCCCATTCCTTCCCGTCCACCCGCAGCCGGCGCTCGGCCGCGGCACGGCGGACCCTCAGCCGGCCTGGCCAGGCGCCTGGCCTCGGCCTGGTCGGGCCTGCTGCGCAGCGCCTCGCCCCTGCCTGTCGCGGTGCTGTAGTTGCCCTTACCCGGAGGCTGGACCACAGGAGGTAACTGCTACCCCTGCTTGCGGCCCCGCCGGCACGTACTGATGTTAGCAGGGCCTCCTCTCACCCTCCTTCCCTGCCCGGCCCAAGTCAGGGCCGGCAACTGAAGCAGTGACAAGGGTGGTGTAACCAGATGGCCTGTCGTTTTGGGAGTTTTGCTAAAGTAACCCAAAAGTTAACGTTTTGAGCCCAAAGCTTGAAAGTTTGTTGGTGCCTCCACTTATTTTCTCTGGAGGTCCATCTCCCTGCCTTCAGGATGGAAAGAAACCTAGGACCAGGGCCTGTAGTGACAGGACAAGGGGGAATGGCTTTAAACTGACAGAGGGTATTAGGGATTTAGGTTAAATATTAGGAAGGAATTATTTACTGTGAGGGTGGTGAGGCACTGGAACAGGCTGCCTAGAGAAGCTGTGGATGCCCCATTTAGGGTATGGTTTCTTACTGGAAGCAGAACCTGTGTCAACAGTCCCAGCACATAGGACAAAGACTGAATGGTTTGTGATTGAATTGGTGCTTAGTCCCAAAACCACATCTTGAGGCTACTGAGCAGCTGTGTGTGGTTTGGGTGATTGCTCAGTGTGCTATATCTGCCTTGGAGACAGGATGTTTTTGTTAGTAAGACTGCCAGTTACTGCCTTTCAGTGTGCCTGATCATACTTGCCTAAGGAAGAAACAGAGAGGAGGGAGTCATTTAAACAGGCAGTGTTTTCTTTGTGGATGTGCATGCAGGACAAGACTTAGAACAGGAAAAGTTTATTTTTCACAAGACAAAATGTGTCACTAAATGACTGCTGGAGGAGGGGCTTGTGGATGAGTGAGGAAGATTACTTAGTCTGAGGGCTGAACTCTGAACTGATAAAGTATCTTCTCTGACCAGTCAGACTGGGAGCACAGCAGAGACTGACTGGAGGAATTCAAGCAGCAGTGGTTGCTACTTTCGCATATGCAGACCTTGAATATTAACCCTTTCCCTCTTCTTTCGTCTACAGTTTGGGGGCTGTAGAAAATGTGAAGGAAGATGCAACAGGAGGAGTATTTCCAATTATAATGTTTTTAAACAGGAATCCAAATAGGTTCCGCGGGTACCCTTGGGGAAGGTGCCTGTGGAAAGTAATGCGTTTCAGTAAAGAACTCATTTAAATGAGGAACTGTCCTTTGCATTTTAGCCGATTTTTAATGGGGCATGATGTGTAGGACAGATCCTTTGCTCCTTCATGGAGAAAATTCTGCTGAAAGTCAATGCTTAAGTTGGTACGAGAATAAGAGGAAAAGCTGTAACCAGAGTCTGAGCCTAAACTCTGTAACTATTGTGGGCTTTCTAACACAAGAAAATTCTCTATCTAGAAGATGTCTGTCCTGGATTCTCAGGGGGTGAAAGTCCACAGCACAGAGCTGTTTCACTGATGTTATTTTGCCTACTTCTGCCAGTCTCTGCAGGGAGATCAAGCAATGAATAAAATCACTCATAGTTTTCACCATTTTGCACATATGGGCAGTAAATGCCAGCTGAAAAAATAATCTCAGAAGTTAAGGACATGTTAGTGTACAAATACATTGATATGTGGTTGCTTTTTGGGGTAAGTTATGTTTCAGTATCTAAATCTAGTGCCTCTACTGCAACTAAAATTTTCCCATAACATAATACATGCAGCACCAAAGTGTTAACAGAAGTAGGTAAGTTTTGCTCAAAATCTTGGCAGAGACTGTATCATCTTCTCCATCTACCCAAAGCGACCTGCATTGTGTTCTTGACTGTGCAAAGTTTGTCTCTCAACAATGGGTCTCATTGTTTCCTATTGCAATACAGCTGCCTCTCACTTGTATGAAGTAGGTAAGCAAATAATCTTGTACAGACTCATATAACCAGGAATCAGGAATCTGAAACTCTTAATTCAGTGATGGGGGAAAGCAGACCAGCAGCCGGGCTCGCATTCACAGCTTGTGTGGGAAAAGAGTCCCCAGATATAAAATGTTAGGAACTGAGGTGTAATGAAGATTACACCTCAGAGCTACTGAGAACTGAGGGCACCAGCAGAGTGCAGTGGTCACCCCAACGGCATCATAGCAGAAAAGGGCAGAGGGCAACTTCAAAAATATTATCCAGTGTGGTTTGGGAGCTTAGGAGGGGTTTTGTAACTGAGGATCATTGCCAGAGCTGTGCAGGAGCTCCAGGCTGAACTGGTGGGAGGAAAGGGCAGGGGAGATCTCATGGCAGGGCTGGAAAATGCTGACAGAATGCATGGACAGACCAAGCTGGAGGAATTGAATGAGCAAGGCAGAATGTGAATCAAGCCTGTGTTGCTGCTGTCTGTTGTAGCATGATTTGTATTAATATATTCTCTTTTTCAGCATCTGCAGATTGTGTTCCTGATAACACAGGATGCTGAAAACTCTTCCAGCATCTGCAGTTGTAGGGGTTTTGAACAGATTTTCTGTTCCGAGTGCCTATTTTTTTTTTCTTCTGAATGTGACCCTGTAATGTGAAGTGTATGGTTTTTATTTATTATGTTAGCCTATCCTTCCTGCTCTGTGATTGCTTGCCTTTCAAATGACGTTCCAGGTCCCTGCCTTAGGACTCTGATTTGCCTTGTCTCTGTCAGCAGCAGGTGCCTGGAAGCCAGGCAGACCCGTTCTACAAGTGTGTGCCTACCTGCCCGTTAGCATGTTGGACGTACACCTCAGCCATCTCCTCTCCCTGGGGAGACAGCTGAGACGACCTTCTGAGGAGTAAACAATTGAAGCTGGGCAGGTCTGGGGTAGACAAATCAGTGGGAAGGAACTTAGTCATAAGAATTACAACCCAGCGAGGTAACCGGCAGCATTATCAGGAGTGGCCTCAGACAAACGGAACCGGCAGCAGGTGAGCTCCATGAAAAGGCTACCACAGGGCAAGAGAAGCGATGTAATTCAGGTAAGTGAAGGAAAGCACTGCTGGAAGATTAGCTAATCAGTATTTAGTTTTTTAAAAAGACTTTTATTAACATAAATGTGACCTGAACTAGGATATAGCTGTACTGTAAAGTCTCTGTGTATGTGTGTATATACATCTGCACATGTACTTACTGATTGCACTGAAGTTACTTACAGTAATAAATTTCTGTGATCATAATGGTATTTGGGTTTCGGAACACAGGTTGATTTAAGCAAAATAACTTTTAGGCACATTTTAAACAGGAAAAGAATAACAAAGGAAATAAGTTTCATATAAAATTAGTCTCAGTTCACTGAAACAATGCAGAGTGATGCTATGCATTTGAGCATAAATCTACCAGTGTTTGGTTAAGTAATGCATGCCTAAGGCTGGATTCAGAGGTAATTAGCATTTGACTTCCATTGCTGTTGCTTGACTGTAAGGAAGCTAAATGTAGTCCAAAGCAGTGCAGATATCTAGATTTTTCTGTGTGTACCTGTTTGCATGTACCTGTGTGTATGTGCGCAAATAAAATCTCTGTTAAACGCACAAACCTCCAAAAGTTGGTAAATTGTGAAGCTAAAGTTTTGTGCTCGGTTTCCACGTGGCTATGCATTTCTGAAAACAGATTCATGTTCAATTTCCTTAGCCATTATGTAGCAATGATATCATGCAGTATTTTTATCACACAGTGTTTTTTTACAGCAAGATCTGTATGTTTGCATGGTCCTTTGAAAAAATCCTTCAGTTTTGTTATGTCCTGTCCCAGCTTTTGCTGTCACAGTTTCAGAATATCTGCACCGAGTTTGTGCTAGGGTTTGATCCAGGCTTAGAACTGGCGGTTGCCAGTTCGGAAGTGAGTTAGTAAGAGACAAAACAGCCTGTGTTTTCCAAAGCACTGTGTGATTTTGACACAAAATAGGAAGCCATAGGTAAGAGTGGGCTGCTGAGAGTTTGGCCTCTAGACATTTCATATTCTCAAGAGGCTGCTCACTGAGGGCTTCAGGTTAATATATTCCTCACAAATTTGTATAATTTTAACTTTTATTTGGCAGATTACTTGTGAGGAATTACTTTCCATGGCCTTAATTCAGGGGGAGTGTGATCATGATAAGTGTTACTTTTTCGGAAACTATAGTAGTCCCTGTCTGCATTAAAAAAAACATGTTTTTGTCTTCATTGCCATTCAGTTCCCGCGCCATTCCACATTTCTGTACTTGGACTTCCTCATGCTGCACAGATAAATTAATTTTTATTAGATGATCTGAGTCTAAGCAGAACTTAGCACCATGAGAGCCTTCCTATCTCCACTGATATAATGCCAGTTTGGACTAACCTGGTAGGATGAAAGTGCAGCAGTGCAGAGTCCTCCTGACTTGTATTTCTCAATGCAGCAGTGAGTGCTGACTTGGCCTGTT
This sequence comes from Psilopsiagon aurifrons, assembly GCA_025447955.1. Classification (NCBI taxonomy): domain Eukaryota; kingdom Metazoa; phylum Chordata; class Aves; order Psittaciformes; family Psittacidae; genus Psilopsiagon; species Psilopsiagon aurifrons. Next base: position 36,055 of record JAOEHY010031188.1, on the reverse strand, counting down.
TTTTCTGCTCCTTTGAAAAGGAGCCAAGTTTGCCCTAAGTAATTCACCTGCTCAAATAGCAGCATGGACCTCATTACTTGCTGTTTTCTCCAGGGTCTAGCTCTTCAGAAGAGGTCAGCCTAATTTTGTTTCACTTCTTTAATATGCTTCTGTAGCAGCTGGCCTAGGTTTTGTGTTCAGGTGCAGCTTCTGATTTTGGGCCAAAAGAAAATCTGGAGTTACTGTACATTATTTTTTGAAATACTGTTTTCTTACGGGATGTTACACCTACCAGCTATTGCAAAAGTGTGTTAGAGTACCACATCTTTGTAGCTGAGATGTTATTACAGCCAGTACAGCAAACCACAGGATATTATCAGTAATCCTTGTTCAGGACAGAAGTGAGATGGCCTGGTATGTTACAACTGGCATTGGCCAGTCAGAATTTCTCATTCTATGCAGTTGGAGGTGCTGCTTGGTAACTCCCAGGTGGGAGATGATATGACTCAGTGGGCCAGGGAAACCCTGTGAGGATGTCATGATCTGCCAGGCCATTGGAAATAGTAAGGTCTTCTGAAGGCAGAAGAGACAGGATAGCAGCTTTCCAATGTCTGAAGGGGGCCTACAAGGATGCTGGAGAGGGACACTTCGTCGGGGGCTGTAGCGATAGGACAAGGGGTGATGGGTTTAAACTGAAACAGAGGAAGTTCAGGTTATATATAAGGAAGCACTTCTTTACTGTGAGGGTGGTGAGGCACTGGAATAGGCTGCGCAAAGAAGTGGTGAATGCTCCATCCCTGACAGTATTCAAGGCCAGGTTGAACAGAGCCTTGAGTGACATGGTCTAGGTGAGGCATCCCTTTCTATGGCATGGTCCTTTTCAACCCACACCGTTCTATGATAGATAGTCTAACAAATATATAGCTTTTCCAGAAATAAGTTCTTATAGCATCAAGTTGTTAGGCTTAAAACCTGTGGGAGTTGTTTCTTACTTGGTTTGGATGCTGCTTTTAGTAAAATGGTGGACATTACAGAGGAAGAAATGTCTGGTTTGCTGTTTGCTTTTCCGTGGTGCTTTTCTTCTCCCTCTTGTCTCTAAGTATCCACAACTGCTTGGCTGGTTTCACTGCTGTTTCAGTTCCAGCAATTCTCTTGTAGCTCTCCTCCCTTTCAGCTTTGCAGCCAGGGCAGGGCACTTGTGCATAACAGCTACCTAAGCCTTTGCTGGTGGCCATGTTCCAAGGTCATATAAAAGACGATTAAAATAATAAAAGCAGTACAGAAATGGTCACAGGAAAAGCTTGAGAGTATGGTTCTGCCACTGTAAGAAATTAAGTGGAAGGTGTCATGGTTATAGGATTTATTTTGTCTTTTATCATCCATGCAGTATGCAGGACTATGCAGGACTAAAGTGAGTAATTCCTTTAGCTGTTCTTTACATGCCTGTAGTCATATTACAATTGGTCCTCGCAATTAGTGCATGAAAAACACTTGTAAGGATATTTTTATAATAAAGTGGTGTGAAGTTAATGCAGGCTAGTAAGTCTGGAGAATCATAGACTCATAGAATAGTTAGGGTTGTAAAGGTCCTTAAGATCATCTAGTTCCAACCCCCCTGCCATGGGCAGGGTCACCTCACTTCATCCTCATCCTCATGTAACCACCAAATGCACCAATGCTGCAGAAGTGCATCCTCATCAGCTTTCCAAGCACTACTGTTCCCTTCCAGGTACGCATGTAGGTATCTCAAATCCTAAAGTCATTAGTGGCCTTCCGTGGATGATCTCTTTTCCATGATAGTTTGCTTCCTGACTTCATTGCTGAAAATAGGGTCGGGTCCTGATCCTATTTAACACAGCTAAGGCCTCATTCTAAGCAGATTCCCATCAGCTTCCAGGAGGACTTGCAGAATAAGACACTTGTTTCTGAGGAAGTTTATCAGTACCAGGGCTTTCTCAAGGGTGTTACGGGCAGAAACACATACTCTTGCTCTCCAGGCAGGTCAGCGCCAGTGCAATAGGGGGGCAAACTATTCCAGTGCCATGGCACTTTGGGCTTTGTGATTTCCTCAGCATCCTGAGGAATGCTCAGAACTTCAAGCATCTGCAAGCACATCTTCATCAGGCATGATTTGCATTGCACACCTCTTGCCATGCTTGCATATAAATTATGCCTTAGCAACATTAAAAGCTCATTGTTCAGATCTGAACAGTTGCACATTAATAAAACCATAATGACCATGGTTCTTCTTCAGACCAGTCTGTCCTCCTCCACTTCTCAACCTGCTTGCTTCTAAATCACTTTGCCCAGAAAGACTTAACCTTTTCCCCACCTCATTTCAGCCCCGATTTCTGCCTCTGCAGTTTCCAGCTCTAAAGCCCTAAACACTCCAGTGGCTGTAGACCAAAACCAGGATTGTCCAGAGCCTACTTGCTCAGCCTGTGGGAGCAGGACTTTCACAGGGACAGCAAGGACATTGCTGTTCCACAGGGCAACAAGAAAGTCCATGTTCTAAATCTTGGGAACAAAAGGAGCTTCATTTAGATATTTTAATGTATCTAGCATAAGCAGAATTGTGCCTTTATACAGTCTCCATCTTGAAAAAAACTGAGTCATTTGAGCCCTTACTTTCAGACCTATATATTGTAAACCCAATACCAAACATCTAAGCTTTCAGTCCAAACAGTTAATAGCTTGACAAATAGCTATGTTAATTCCATAGGAGCTCACAGCACAGTTTAAAAGGTCTAATGAAGACCTGAATGAGCCTTAGCCTTTATTTTTAGCATATTTAAGTCATTTAATCAGCAGTTTCTATAGACAGAATAGCTAATTGGTACTCAAGGATTTACCTATTTGTACTGATGATAGGAGCTAATGTTAGTTCCCAAGTTAGACATAACTCACTGGCAAAACTGTGTATTTAGCATGAATATGTACAACATTTTATTTTCCTGAACATGGCAGGAGCAAGCAGAAGGCAGTTTCTGTTTGTGCAGTTCTCAAGCTGTCTGTTCCCATATCTTCCATGGACATGTAAGACTGTATTTCTCTTTCTTTCTTTCCAGTCTTGCCCAGTGTTTGTCACTCAGGCTTCTTGACTTTCGTGTCCTGGCACTTTAAATAGCATAAATTGAGCCTGATGAGAAATATAAATCCATAAAATATAAGAGAGGATTGATGGTTTAGGCAGATCACCTTCCTGATCCAGTTTACCACGTTGCTGTGTGAATGCTTGTGCTAGCGCTAAGGGGACAGTATGCATGTGGGAATAAATGACAGGAGACTGGAAGAATCATGGTAGGGCTTCTGCTGGCACACAGTAACTGCGAATCTGTGCTGACACAGAGAAACAGGTTCACAATACAGCTTTAGAAGAATTAGCCATTCACCAACCTGGGTGCTGGGAAACCCATTTTCCCTGTTCCTCCTCTTGGATGTGTGCTCATGCTACATCGCTGAGCCTGCCTAGCACATGTTGAATTGCTTGGTGAACTACCACTCACTAGAATGCCAGGAAATCACCATAACTAAAGAATAATGAACTTTTCCTGCTAGGTTAGTGGTATGAATCAGTTTACCATGTTATCAGTTGCGTAGCTGCGATGGAAACAAGGAGTGGGAAGAAAGCAGAGAGAAGAGATACTCCTTTCTTTTGGCTTTGGTGAGCATTTAATTCCACTCAGCTGCATTCACAAAATCATATTCATATTTAGTACTGGGGCTTGCTGCTTGCTGAACTGGTTTAAGCAGCCCCCACAACTGCCATCTTTCAGCTGCTTGCTGCTGTCCCTGTGTTGACCTCTGTGCTTTGTCTAAATTGCCAGGGCAGCAGAACAGCTTGGGAAACAAACACTGCCTTTTCCCCCAGTGTTCATCCTGCTGGCAGATGTGCACAGAGGGGCCGTAATTGTCTGTGTAGGGCAGATATGGGGGACTGTCCCCATGCTGTGGAACTGCTGCAGCACAGTGTAGTTCACTAAGTAGTCTGCTACTGGCAGTTTGCAAATGCTGCTGACTGTAAGTTAGCTTCTGCTCAGGTTTTGCCTCTCATTGGTGAAGAGCAGCTGCTTCTGCTCTTTCTAGATACCATGGCATTCACTGTATATTTAGGTTGGACATGGGGTTTTGGATTCAGGTATTAGTCCAAGAAAGGCTTGACTGTCATGGTTGTTGCAGTCTACTTGGAACTGTATAGTATCTGAACACTGGTAATTGAGTGTAACATTGAGCATTGCCATTTAGGGCACTCTATCTGTATTGATTCTCATTTATTTCCCTCTGCCCCAGCAAAAGTTCCCAGATCGCTCAAAATCTGTTTAGTGGAAACCCTGCTCCCTCCTGAGCTCTAGTCAGAAAAAACAAATACCTTTTCAAAACTCATTTACAAAGACCTTCACAGCCCCTTGTTGCTCCCATTCATCAGGGACTCACAGGACAAGGGGTAACGGGTTTAAACGTAAGCAGAGGAGGTTCAGGTTAGATGTAAGTTAGAAGTTCTTTACTGTGAGGGTGGTGAGGCACTAGAACAGATTGCCCAAAGCAGTGGGAGATGCTCCATCCCTGTTAGTTTTCGAGGCCAGGTTGGACAGAGCCTTGGGTGACATGGTCTAGTGTGAGGTGTTCCTGCCCATGGCAAGAGGTTAGGACTAGATAATCTTAAGGTCCTTTCCAACCCAAACCATTATTGGATTCTATGATTCAGCCATTTTTATTGAGGACTTTTGTTATAGAAAAGTTCGTTTGCTTTCTGGTAACTGTTGTCAAAGGGAAGTTGTCTTCAGGAAGGCTTTGGAGTCTGAAACTGAGTGGAAACATACCACCCTTACCTTGAGCCTCCGCATTCTGAGGGAAGAAAGTCCTAGTACTGTGGTCATTATGTATCATGTTTGATTTTTGTATTGCACTGCCAGCTGGTTTTCTTAAATAAGGTACTAAGTCACACTGTTGTGCTGCACAATAGAGAATGTGCTAAAAGAGATACATGTCCAAGAGAAAGTAAAGTTTCAGGTTTGTGTCTACAGCGAAAGTTATGAGTTTCAACTGAAGCAGGAGGAAATTGGGGTAGATCTGAAAAGATTAGATAGGCTCAGGCAGGGAGAGCAGACTATTGAAGCAGGTATGATTTTGAAAGTAAACAATAAAGATAATTGAATTCCAGTGAGTGGATTTTAATCTATGTAAAAGAGCAATAAAAACCCCAGTAGAATGACTAAGCTGAGGTTTACTTGTGTTTGTACAAATTGTTCAATGCGAATTCTAAGTTGAAGTCATACAGGATTTGTTCTCCTGTGCTCATGATATAGACAGCGCTGGTCTTGGCACAGCATAACAGACAAGGAAAATCATAACAATGAGGTATAGGTTTGGAACCTTATAAGGTATTTTTGTCCCCCTTATCCTGGCTTGGTACTGGAAAAACTGTCTTTACATAGTAAAATGAGTAGTTGAGCACTCCCAGTATGCTTTCTGGTATGTGGTGAGTATGCACCTATACATGGAAGATGTTACGTCCACATAACCTCCATGTGTCCTCTACTGGTAAATTAAAAACAAGAAATTAATATTTATTAAATATATAGTGTGGATTTTTGAGTTACCACTCTGGTTGTGAGGATGGAAATGTAGGAACTGCCAGAAAGTTACTCTTAGACAAGTAAGATGCAGAAGGAGCTAAGTGTGAGAATTCTGTCTGAAATTGTCCTCAGCCTGTAAAGTAGCACTGAAAGGCACTTCAGAATTACTTTTTTAAGTGCAGCTTCTTTGCCTGCTTCCAGAGTTCTGCAAGAGGATAGAGGCATAGAATGTAAATAGACTTGTGTAATCAAACTTTTCCAGTTTGATTAGACTCCCGTGCAGCTCCATAAACAACAGCAACAAATGGGAGTGCCAATGCAAATAAAGCACCAGGGGTTGCCAATGTTTTTATTCCTGGATCCCATAGTTCTGCCCTGAGCACAGTTAGGAAACATGGGGTGCCACCCACTGGCATCACTGGTGGGTGGTACATAAAGGAGGAGGTAGGAATAATTTTTTATGAACAGGGGACCAGTGTAGGCGTTGTTGCTGCGTCAAAGCTTCTTCCTGATTGTATGAGCATGTTTCTGTGTAACTACAAGCAGGTATGTGTGTGCTTATGTCTGCCTTGGGCATGCACATCATTTAAATGTAAGTGTTGATTTCTAGTAAACATCTGCAGAAAGCAAAGGCATTACCTGCTGTTAAGATGGAGCTTGGACTGTTTATGACTCAGATTATGCAACATGATTGCTGGGTAATGGTCCTGAAGTCTGCTTTCCTGTACTGCTGTCATGTCTGTTCATATGTGTGTTTCATATGTGAGCATAATCTGAGAGTGAAAGAAGCTAGGATTTACAGTTTTATGGTTAATCCTGTGTATTTTTGTGGAAGTGTGTGTATGTGTCATAGCCAAGTTAGGTTGATTTAGTGTGCTCTTTCAGAGTGCACCTGTAAAGCTTGATGTTCTTGCTGTGTTATTGCTGCTTTGACTGGATTCATACTGTAGCCACACTGTGAGTCCATGTGACTTTGCTAGTATACAAAGAATCAAAGGAAATAAGAAATGCAATAGACCTTAAAGTGCAGATGTGTTCCATTTTCCTCTTTCGGCTGCCTCTGTTGTGCAACTGATCAAGCATAATTTCACCCATCAATTTAGCATGAGAACAAACTGTTTAATATTTCATCCCTCACTAACTTCCGTAAAGCCATATTCATGCCAGTAAGAATGCCATATGTTATTAACATTTGCCATTGAGGTTGATTGCCTTGAACTCATGGCTGAAAATAAAGTAAGTACTTAAAAGAATAAGAGTCCCAATCCTTATAAATCATTCTAGAGTATACCATTTGTGAAGCTGTTAAACTTAATTTTTTTGGCAATGTTTAAAAATAGCGGTGACTAAACGTGTGTGCCTTGCCTTTCTGTCAGTCATCGCTATTCACCACATACTGATTTTTTTCATTTTTTGTTTTTTTTTGCAGTTTAGAACTAGCAGTCCAGGTCCTCTGCTGGTGTAAATCAGTGCAGCACCGCAGAGCCTCTTCCAATCTTATTACTTCAGTCCTCAGTAAAGATAGTATACTTAGTGTAGCATCGTGTAGTATAGTGTACTTAGTGGGGCATCGTCCAAAATGTTTTTGTGTGCTCCAGAGAAAAAACAAAACCACACACCCCAATTTGAACTGAAATACAATTTTCTACAGGGGTAATCTTCACCTGTAATGCAGAACAGCTAAAATTCTACAACAGGGATGTGTTTTGAGAGGTCTGCAGCTATCTGCAGTCCTGAAGAAACTCAAAGACACTGACATACTTTGGTGAGTCTAGTCCTGTCTGAGTGGAGTTACACAATCAGAAGGTTTTGTAGATGTATGATTGCACGTGCTGAAGGATTAGTGATAGCAGAAATTACAGCTAGAAAGGTGCGTGCTTGCTCAGGCTCTGAATTTTTAAGTACAAATGCAGAAGAGTTCCACCTGTTGTGCTTCAGATGTGGGCTTGACAGTGTTAAAGGAGTCCTATGAATTTTTGTGCATATGCCAGCCTTTAGGCCTAGGCATACCTGTTTGCTTGTGAAACATTCTAGAATAAGCTTAATATAAAATTCTCTCTGGTCATGCAGTCTACTGTTCATAGGATTTGATACGGGATGTCCTGTATCATTCTGTAAGCCTCAAAGTCCCAGTGGTGCTTCTTGACCCAAGCACTGATCATAAGGAGTAGAAAGCTCCACATTCAGCTTAGTTGTTGCTTCATAAATCATCCTTTCATGCAATAAATTTCATTAATATTCTTTGTGCCTGTGCAGAAGACAGAAGTTGGAGACCCACGTGCTCGTAATTGAACATGGCAGGGGATGTACAAAGATTCACACGCATGCTACTGGAATGCAACAGCAATGACAAGCTGTGTGGTAAGATTCACAAATTCCTTAAGTAATAACTTTCACATGCTGAGCAGGAAGTCCAGCTTTACTAGAAAGTGGGCCAAGCCCTTTTCACTCCTCCACCTGCATCCCAGTCCACAGGGAAGGATTTCACTGAGTTTTCCTTGCGTTGTGTCTTAGGGGAGAAACTTTTAAAGGGATGCAGCCTTTGTAGTGGGATTCATCTCACATAATTCTAACCATTTTAGAGTATTTATTCCTTGAATAAGACATAGTCATTAAAGATTCCCTGCAGCTTCCCTAAGGACCGTTCTCGTGAGATTTTGATTTCATGACTTTCTGTCATCATTGGGAACTGAAATACGGTCTAGGCCTATGCAAAAATTGCATCATCTCCAAATCTGGGGACATAAGAGAGTTAGTTACTTGCAGCATCCTTGTTAATTGTAATGTCCACACCTTGTTTTCTTTAAAATGTTTCCTGTAACTTCAATGGAAGGAGCTGAAGCTGTAATTGTGCATGTATTTGTGATGGCATAGCCCTTCTTCATCTTGCTGCTGTCTCTTTGCCAGGGGCAGTTCTGTTGCACTAGTGGATGATACTTACACACAGCTACAATTCCCAGCCTCTCTACTGCAGCATCTACATAAAAGACCTCAGGCGTGGGAGTCCCAGTGGATTTATGCAGTTTAGATACTCAGCACCTTTGTTAGTTGGCTGCACTAACAGTGTTCAGTTGCTGTTCCAAGAGGCAGAGGATAGATAAACTTTTGGGATTGAAAGTTACTGAAAGATGTTGTTCTATTCTGTTATATGGAACCAATGTGCCTCAGGAAATGCTGCTTAGTCCTCATTTTCCCATTTTGTTTTGGTAGTTGTTCGTGAATATCAGACTGAAGTGATTGTTGTTCCAGTTCTCCTTGTGGGTGTTTTTGTCATCATGCTAACTGTGATCCTTTGGCTCCACTGCCGAGGCTTGCGAGCAAAGCAGGAGCAATCATCAGCATCTGGACACCAAGGTAGAAAACTTCTTTTCAACCACAGGAGCGAGTGTTCCTATCAGTGGCCAGAAGGCAATCCTGTGTCCTTATTGCTTGAGCCATTAGGCAGTAGCATTTATAGAATCGTAAAATCAACTAAGATGGAAAGAGCTTAAAGATCATCAATTCCAGCCATTCTCCAGCACTGCCAAGGCCACCACTAAACCCTATCAGTAAGGTCTTTGTCTACACGGTTTGTGAACACTTCCAGAAATGATGACTCTACCATTGGGCAGCCTGTTCCAATGCCTGACCATCCTCTCTGTGAAGAATTTTTTCCTGATATCCAGTTTAAACCTCCCCTTGGCGCAGCTTGAGGCTCTTTCCTCTTGTCCTGTCACTTGTTACCTGGAAGAAGAGACTGATCCCAGCCTCACTACAACCTCCTTTCAGGTGGTTGTAGAGAGTGATAAGATCCCCCCTGAGCCTTCTCTTCTCCAGACTAAACCCCCCAGTTCCTCAGCCATTCCTCATCACACTTGTGCTCCAGACCCTTCACCAGCTCTGTTGCCCTTGTCTGGACACACTCCATCACCTCAATGTCTCTCTTGTAGTGAGGGGCCCAGAACTGAACATGGGATTCAAAGTGCAGCCTCACCTCACCAATTCCCAGTACAGGGGAATGATCACTGCCCTGGCCTTAGTGGCTATGCTATTGCTGATACAGGCCAGGATGCTGTTGGCCTTGTTGGCTGCCTGGGCACAAGCTGGCTCAGGTACGACTGCCCATCAGTCTAGCCTAAAGAGCCTCAGTGGTGTTCAGTGATTGAGTAAAAATTAAAAGAACCTGAGAGCCCTGATTTACACCACTTGCAGTAGTAGTAGTGGAATCTGTAGTATAGCTAGATCTGAGAAAACTTAAAGCAACATATCATATAGACTGTTTAACACACTGTGGTAACTAACATACCTCGAGACCTGCAAAGTGTTTATGTAATAGCCTTCTAGATGCTACTGCAAAGAGAGTTTCCCTGGGGTAATTGTGCATGACAGCTGCTTTGGTGTAGATCACACCTAGTTAATCCATTTTCTATCCTGTCCTTTAAGAAAAATTTCAAGCTGGTGTCTCACACTTCCTGTGGAGACAACAAGAAATAGAACAGGGACTGGGAGGGAGAGGGGATAGGGAAAGGTTTGTGAGTACCAGACAACACGTGTTGCAGAAATGAAATTCTGTGGAAATGAAAATCCAGTACTGAACTGATTTTGGTTTTGTAGAGGAAAAAGCCTTTTCAGCCTATATTAAGGGAAATTGAGAACAAAGGTAGCACCCTGTGGAACAGCCTGTGCATGACACTTCTGTAGCAAGTGGTAACTGGTAATAAAATGGTCATTGCTTCAACACAAGGGAATCAAGTACAAATGTGTCTTACTTAGAAAGTTCACACAGTTAAATATAGGTGAGCTCTCCAGACTCATTCTGCCTTTCAATCAAATAGAGTTGGAGATAAATTCCCTCCCCTCTTCAAGGGCCAGGACACAATAACAATTCTTTACTTTGTCATGATTTCCAAAACACGATGGGATAAAAGTTAAAAAGGCCAGAAGGACAAACATTGCCACCTGCTACAAGAGTTCATCTGCCTGGTTTTATGCATCATGTGTATTTGCTTTTGTCAGTGAATGACAAGAATCAGCAAGAATACAGCTCAACAGAGAACCGCTATATCCAGCTGAGTGAGATGTCTGTGGAAAGCCTGCTAAATTCTGCATCCTTGTCTCTGAAAGAACTGGAGATACCACGAGAGAAACTCTTACCAGGCACTTGGCTGCTGATAAAACATGGTCAGTATGGGAACATCTACAGAGCACAGCTGGAAACTGGGAGCCCCAGGAAGACTAAGACTGTAGTACTGAAAGCCTTGCAAGGTAAGGCACATGGCCAGGATCTCTGTATCAAAGACATGATATTGGGCAGAACTTGCAGTCATTGCTGGGCAAGAACAAGCTGTGTTGGGTATCATGTTAGCTAGTTTGAGTGGCTGTTTTGGTAGAAGTGTCTTGGTAGGACTAAAGAAGATTGCTGTTCATGTTGATTTTAAGCTGTTCTTTGCTACCTCCATTTGGTAATTTAGTGGGGGCTTTTTAGGGGGAGTAGGTTGGTTTTGTTTGTTTGATTGGCTTGGTTTGGGGTTTTTGTTCTTTCAGACCTGGCTAGTCCCCAGAAAGTAAAGGATTTCCTGGGAAGGATTAAATTCCATCAAAATCTTGGCCATCATGAGAACCTGGTTGAATTGGTTGGATGCTGTGTAGGTCAACTCCCACTTTATATGATCATGGAAGATGTCCCTCTTGGTGACCTGTTGACATTTCTGTGGATGTGTCGGAAGGTGAGTCAAAGAAGTGATGATAGACTATCTTCTTAAATTCCTTAGGTACATATTTAACCATAAGTCATAGTCCATAGGTCATAGATGTTTCTTTTCATCTCTCCATGCATCCCCCTGTATCAGTCTAAACTATTTCCAACCCCCCCCAAGAAGTTCTGCACAAGTCTGGACTGTACTGGAATTAGTGGATATCTGTCTGATTGATGTGATACAGTTTGGAGAAATTGACATAGTCCTACAGATAACTGGAGCTTCTTGAAAGATGCAGCAGGCACGGGAAAAAGAGTGAGAGTTGAGACAGCTGCCTGAATTTCTAATCAGTTTTAAGTAATGTCTCACTCCAAATGGTTTTAAGAAAGCCAAGCAGTTACAACACCAGGAAACAGAGCATATGAGTGAGAGGTTGATACCTACACTGGAGGAATGGCACTCATACAGAACCTGCTGCTGTTCATTGCATGTATCAGTAACCTAGGAAATGGGATGACAGATGTCGATTCCAGCCAGTAAAGGCAAGTGACCCTGTGGAACTGCAGGATTTTACAAGATTGAGAGACTGGCCAATAAAAAGAACAGGTGAAATTCAGCATAGTTACAAATGAAATTACGACCTTAGCTTCACATATGTAATGATGGCCTCATATCTGCTCATTGCTGATGAGGAATAAAATTAATGGATCTGATTGTATGAAAATGTTAACTCAAGCTGGAAAAGAAACTGAGTATTAAGCATTATTAAGAAAGGCATAGGAACAAAACTCTGCCATGTCATTGTATGAATAATTTACCTACATCTGGAACACTAAATACAAAGAGATTGCTTATTGTCTTGTTCAGCAGGTCAAGGTGGTAGCAAATAAAGCTATCAAGTGCCATGTTCAAAACAAACAAAAGAGCTGGTTGTTCATGAAGTGAGGAGTTGACTGGTGGAATTCATTGGCACTGACTGCTGTGGATAAGGAAACTTTATGTGGGTTCAAGACAAGACTGAATTCATTAATGGCAGGTAGCCTTTCAGAGGTTACAGAATATGTTGAAACTGTAACCGTCTCAGGAAATCCTTAAATTGAAAATCGTTGGGGGCTGGAAAATGGCACAAAAAAGACCTTGTGTACTTACCTTGTTCTCTTTCTTTCATCTGGCATCCGGGTAGGGTCACTGTTAGAGGCAGGATAGCAACAGAGATGGACTGTTAATCTCATACCAGAAAACCATTTGTATGTTATAAATGTACTTTCCTACTCATCATTGTAATTTGTTATGTAGCTGTCATGCTTCTGTATGGATTGTCATTCTCTAGTGTCATTCTACCCATTTCTGTCCAATCTATTAATCTCTTCTTCACTCTTCAGATTTCCCAGCAGTTGTCTCTAACGTACTTGTCTTCCCCAGCACACCATCCATCCATCAATATCACCCACCTACATACCCTTTTATTTCAGTCAATTTATAATCAGCTGGGAAATTACTTGGAGGAGCATAAAGATCTGATATTACTTGTTTTATTAGATTAGAAGAAAACATTCCCCAGTATGCTACAGCTATGGCATTTATTCAAACCAAGATCTGCTCTTTTGTCTCTAGGATGTAATGACAATGGACGGTGTCCCCTATGACTTCACTGAGAGGCAAGTGTATGAAGTTGGACAGCAGGTTGCAGCAGCTCTGGTAAGTCTGCTCATATTCACTGCATTTTTGCCTTCCCGATTGCAACACAAGTCTGCATGGTGGCCTGTGTCTTCTCAGCCTAAGCAGGGAGGGTGTGCTTTGTTAAAATGAGCCAAGTATACTTGCTGTATTTTTGTGAGCATGCATGTCTTTCCACAGCATGGAAGACAGGCATAAAGTAAGTGAAAATTTATGTCAGTTAAAATTCCTTTTAAAATTATCATGGTCTCTTCGTTTTCTAACTTTCCAGGCTTATCTTGAACAGAAGAAATTGTTCCATGGTGACATTGCTGCCAGGAATGTTCTCCTTCATTACAACTTCACTGCTAAGCTCTGTGGTTTTGGTCTGGCCTATGAAACTCACACATATGGTGCCAACTCAGTCACAAAGATTGTGCCGGTCAAGTGGCAGGCACCAGAGCGGCTCCTGAAGAAACCCCCCAGCATCAAGGCAGACATGTACGATTTAATTTTTGAACGAGAAGTTCATCTCTTTCAGTCCTTTATGTATCATTTCCTGTCCTAAAGTTCACTGTAAGTCATATCTATTCTAAGCATAATGTTCCATTTTATATCTCATACCTTCTCTTCTCGTTTCTGCAGGTTGTGCCTATTTGTTTATATACATTTAAGCGAGAATTTAGCTAGAATGGAAACTTAACATTGTTTTCTTTTCTTGTAGATGGTCTTTTGGAATTCTACTGTATGAAATGATTACACTTGGTAAGAAGATGCAATAATGATAAAAAAGGAAGCAACAAATTTGTAAGACCCCAATCTCAAATTTTAGAATGTTAAGTTGAGCCATTTAAATAAGCATTCTCTTTTTTCCAACTTGCAAAGCATTGACAATTCCCTTTAGACTTCATTTCAGTGTGAATTGTGGTAGGAAAAAGATGGATTTTGGTAGGGAAGAAAGGCATTCTCACAAAGAAGCTACCATTGGCAACAATTTCCTTATTATAGTTTTTCTATTGTTATTCCTTTTGCCCTTCCAGGTGCTCCACCGTATCCTGAGGTGCTACCTTCTGACATCTTAGCATACCTTCAGAGGGAGAATATGATGAAGCAGCCTTCAAGCTGCCAGCAAGCCATGTAAGCCACTTACTTCGTGGGCAGTTGAACTTGAGATCTGCAGAGCTAAATGGAAGATCTTACAGAGGATCTGTATAGCCAGATCTGTTAGCTGAGGAGACTTTTTCTCACATGTCTACCACATCTCTTCGCTAGATACTGCTGCATGGAACCTTGATTGCCAAACCCTTTCTTTTCTACTTTTGAAAGTTACTCGTTCTGTTCCCTTGTCTGTCCTTGCATTTTGTTGCTCCACTGCTTCCTTGCAAGGTGTAGGACTATTCTGGAGTAATATTTCTCCTCTAAGTTGCGGGATTCTCCCTGCTGTAAACAAAACATCCATGAGAAAGGTCTAAGGCATTATATTTCCTTTTGTGAAGGCATAATTTATTCTAATTGTAGGGGCTTTTTCTTCTATAATGCTGTTTCAAAAGGGAGTACCAAGCGATCTTTTCCCCTTTTCCCATACTCACAGTTGACATCCTGGCTAGCAACTATATGCAGTTGTTCCCACACAATATTCTGTGGTTGCATATTTCAGAGGGTCATTGAAAGAACTTCACATGAAGCATGAAAAGAGGAGGTCTCTAGACATTTTAAATATGATAGTAGTAAAACTTAGTGTTGATGCTTCTCATTCCCAGTGCTTCCCTACTGCTCCATCTTACAGGTACAGCATCATGAAGTCCTGCTGGCAGTGGAATGCAGCTGACCGGCCTGCTCCAGCAGACCTGATGTGGTCCCTAGAAACAGCAATGAAGAACAGCAATGATCATGCAGTACTGCAGGTGCCTGAGCTAGTGGTGCCTGAACTCTATGCTAATGTTGCTGGTGTTGATGTGCTCAATCCACTGAGGGAATACACTATACTCTGAAGGACCTTGATACATGTTGGTATAAGAGAATTCTCTGTGTCTGCCCTTTCTAGACACTTTGTAAGCTCAGGATAAGGTGTGTATGTTGGGAGGGATCCCTTTGTTTTTCGAACATGTTCTATATATGAGATCTCTCCTCCATTCCAGAAACAACAAACTATTATCATTATTATTATGGAATCAACCTGTTGATATCAGTCTGCCAGTGGTCATTTTTTTTTAGGAAGCTGTAGAAAATGTAATGAGAAGCTTGAGTTAAAGAAGTGTATTGGGTTTGTGTAGCAAGGTTTTGGTAGCAAGAGGACTTCAGAGGTAGTTTCTGTGAGAAGACACCAGAAGCTGCCCCATGGCCAGCAGAGCCAGTTCCAGCCAGTGCCAAAACAGTCCTGCCACTGGCCAAAGCTGAGCCCATCAGTGATGGTGATAGTGTCTCTGGGATAATGAGTGTAAGAAAGGGTAAAAAACCTTGTGCAACATTAACTGGAAGAGAGAAATAGCCCTACAGACACAAAGGTTAGTGCACCAAGAAGGGCAGGCTGTGCTTCAGGCTCTAGAGCAGTGATTCCCGTGCCATCCATGAAGGTCCATGGTGGAGCAGATTCCACCTGCAGCCTGTGGAGGACCCTATGCTGGAGCAAGCAGATGCCTGCAGGAGGCTGTGACCCCTTGGGAAACCCACACTGGACCAGGTTTGCTGCAGGACTTGTGACCTGCAGCAGGGGACCCATACTGGAGCAGTCCCTTCCTGAAGGGCTGCACCCCATGGAAGGGACCCACGCTGGAGCAGCTTGAGAAGAATTGTGAGAAGGACCAATGCAGAAGTTCATAAAGGACTATTCCACAACCCCCATTCCCCATCCTCCTGCAGCCCTGGAGAAGATAGAGAAAATCAAGAGTGAAGCTGAGCTCAAGAAGAGAAAGGTGGGGAGCAGGTGTTTTAAGATTTAGGTTTTATCTCTCATCATCGTACTCTGATTTTGATTGACAATAAATTAAACTGATTTCCCAGGTTGAGTCTGTTTTGCCCATGATGGTAACTGGTGAGTGATCTCTCCCTGTCTGTATCTCAACCCATGAGGCTGTTCTTACATTTTC
>JAOEHY010031188.1:0-19983 GCA_025447955.1 Psilopsiagon aurifrons | reverse complement strand
GTTTTGCCCATGATGGTAACTGGTGAGTGATCTCTCCCTGTCTGTATCTCAACCCATGAGGCTGTTCTTACATTTTCTTTCCCCTGGCCTCAATGGAAGGGCAGTGATAGAGCAGCTTCGGTGGGAGCCTGCTGTCCAGCCACGGTCAACCCACAACAAGGAGGTTTCTGGATATCCCTCCCAATTTTTTCTGTCCCAGGAAATTCCATCAGCTGGGTATTCAAAAGAGATGTCCTGAGGAATATGCTGTAGATAAAGTGTAGGAAAAAGCATACAGAGTAGGTGGTACAAATGGGTAGCTTCCTGTCCATGAGCTAAAGACCTATCCAAGACAGTTGTGTTCGTGCCTTTTAAGAGTTCAGTTAATGTCTGGGATTTCTCCAGTGCTTTGTACTCTAGCTTTCTACAGGAGAATGGGTACTGTGTTAAACAACAAACACCAGAAACCTGCATATCTGTGGGTGCAGAAGTTGTTACATTAATGTAATACATCTTCATGTCGAGTGTACCTTCCCTGTAGTAGTTGTGGGGTCAAGTGAGTACTGCTCCAAGACAGAAGGCATATGCTTGTCTCAGGATGAAGTCCTTACAGACCTGAATTTCTCAGGGATGGCCTTTACCCAATGATTTATTTGAGCAGAGCAGGTCATTTGTTCCTGTGCTTCTCTTTTGAGTTGCTAATTCATGGGTTAATTGTTTTTTTGGGGGACATCTCTCCAATGTTACAACAGCTACTGTAAAAACAGTATAGAAATGTGAAGAGTAGACCACATAAGAAAGGTTTGTGTACAATAAAAATAACATCTGATAAGAATAAGCATTCACAGTGACATTGTTGTTTGCTTATGGTAAGAATATACCATAAACTGCATTTATCTCTGTGGTAACACCTTTGCTGTATGACTTCTGCACTGAGGATCTGGATGGTGGACATTACCTTCTTAGCTACGCGATGACAAGGGTGGCAGTATGCGGCGTTTTGTGAAGACTGATGATATCAGAGCTACCTCAGGGTCTCACATATAAACAGCACAGAAAACTTCGGTAATCATATGGAGGATATGAATTTGTGCTCAGTGAGCTGCTGAATATGAATTCAAGATTAAGCTTAAAATAATAGCATGAAAAATTTTATGTATGCAGTTTTCTTGTAAGCTTTTTGTATGCCATGCATTGATCAGTGGATACACTTTAATGTGAGTTCCAGACATGATTCCACTAAAGATTTCAATGACTGGGCTTGTTGCACTGGTGATTTATGTGAGTGCACATGATTTGACTATTCAGGTTATGAGTAGACTGTGGCTGTGGCAGTGCTACTGCAGAAAAGTTAGTAGTGCCTATGCTAAGACTTGCCCTAGGACAGCTGATGGTTGAAGTCCCGGTGGAAATACACCTGTATGTCTTCAGTGTTTACCTAGGAGAGGGGCAAGTGTCTTTAACAAAGTGTGAGTTTTGCTTGTTCAGTATTTATATTTTATAATATAAACTGCACAAGCCTTATCTGAAAATGTTTGGTCATTGATTTTCATGAGCATCCTAGCTTTGTAAAGTATCAGAGGTACTTGAAGCCATAGTGCTGCTGCAGACCTGATGAATAATGCACAGTGGTTCACAGGGAGCATTGTTAAAAGGAGAGATAAATGTGACAAATGCATCACTGTTCTCAGAGCTCCCTATCTTGTTGCATCACAGAAAGCGATTTTCTGCTTTACACAAATCCTCATATTTTGTTTCTATTATCGAAGCTCCGATCAAGGGAATATGTGGGAATTCAGGATGCTGAGCACCTCACAGCCTCTAACCAAATACCTGCTTTAGTGTCCCCAGTGAACAAGCCTGTGCCAAGACCCTGCTTATGAATTTACCCACAGAAAGACATTCTTCTGCTGTATGATAAGATCCAGATTTAAATTCCTTTCAATTAAGCTGCTTGATTCTCAATGCGAGCATTCTTACGTTTAATTGCCTTTTCCCAGGTTAGCTTATATAGGTTTGAAAATGACCCAATCTAAATTAGATTAAATGAATTAACACCAGCAATTCTCCAATTTTATCTCCTAGTGCAGGCAGAGAGAAAAAAAATGTTATGGTTCAAAAAGTGACAACAAGGCAGGATGCACATATACTATTTGTGGTATGGTTTGGCTTCACCATGCTTGGAATCTTCCTGAAATCACAGATAAACCATTATGGTTTTAAGTCTTTTTGAACTCTCTAAGCCTCCATAAATCTTTTTTCCTCCTAGAGTGGCCATATAGCAAATGATTCCCATTTAAACACCCAGAAGAAAGGTAATACAGTGCTCTTATTTGCTCTTCTGTGGTCACAGAATTGCTTTTCAGTGAGGGCTGCAGTTCAGTCATGGGGCTGAGAGTGCCTTTGTTTATGCTCCTTCCAACAGCTTGTGGTTTTATTTATGATGGGTACTGCACCACCAAGAAATAGCAGTAATTCACAAACATACCACCACCTCCCAGCTCTCCAAGACACAAAGTGCTCATTTTTTTCACATTAGTTAGTCTCTTACTGCAGCGATCCATCAGAAACCAGGACAAGTATTTACAGAATGCTTTAACAGATCTTTCTGCCTATGACAAAAGGAGGAGGTGGCTTGGGGTTTTCCTCTTGCCCTGTATTTAAACAGCCCCCATGGCCATCCACTTCTCCAAGAGGTATTTCATATTGTGTTTTACAATAGCTCTTCTGTTGCTGTGTCAGCACAGCTTCACACAAAACATGTTATAGCTGTAGGTTAGAAGTTAGAAGCTCATTCACCTTGCTAGCTTATTTCTGATTTTTCACCAGTACTTTGGATCTGGTTTACTTTCTCCTGCTGCCATCACCCTGCATATTTTGCTCTTTATTTGTATTTGCCGGAGCAGCCCTTGCTGTCAGAGCTGCTCCGAGGTGGCATCTTAGTAACGCAGATCAGTCATGCTTCACTGCAGCAGTAGCTCTCACTAAGGCAGGGGAAGTTTTTCAGATGTCAGAACAAAGGGATGTCAAAATAACCCTTGTTACAGGATTACGGGTGCTTTTACTTCACACAGATTCAGGAAGGATGCCAGCATGGTTTCTGATCCAAGAAACAGGCAGCAACATGGCAACTGAGCAACTGAGCCCTGCCCACAGGCTAGTGTTTGCCCTGTGTCCCTATAGTTGCTGCAGCCGGCTGTGTGCCAGGACTGACTGGTCTTACTGTATCTGCCCTCCGGTTATCTACCTTAAAATTATAGATAAATGTTGTGAGGCGAGAGGAGGACTTAGCTGTACATCTGATTTTACTTAGATTCAACTGCGAATCTGAACAGCATTAAAACAACTCCATGTGTAGTGAGTCATACATTTCAGATAAGAGTAGTAGCTGTAGTCTTCTAATATGCTTTGAGCTTTCAGATGAAGCCTGCCACATTTACACTGCTGTAAGAATTGGGATATTCCTGTTTCTCTTTCTGGGTTATCCCACATGTATACTGATTCGGTGGAGTCTTTTATAGCCAACCCTTTAGGCTGTTGGTGTGTAAAACTGATAATTCATATGCAAAACATTTCTAGTTTGGTGATGGTCATAAAAATGTTTGAGTGTTTTGTGGATTAGAGCTTGCTACCCAGTGATTTTTTCCCAGATGTTAATGAGTGCTCTTTTGGTTTTCTTATTGTAAATTGGTTTGTATTATAATAATTTTATCCCAAATCCCATTCCCTGCAGGATGCTCTATTTCCCTTTGTGGGTGTGGGGGTGTAGGGATGTCCCATTTTGCCCTTGGAATCTTATTTTCATTTCTCTTTTTCTTACGGTTCTCCACTGCAGATCTTGTTCCCAAGAATCTCATAGGGGTATGCAGCAAGCACACTGAGCTGCCATCACTGACTTTCAGCAACAGTGGCTTGAGTACTATACCAAAACATTTCTTCATTTAATATCACACACAGAAATACAGTAACTCTTACTTTGCATGGCATCAGCAATCCTGTGAGTGTAATGGAGTTATTAAATACCCAGGAAAATAGCTGGGTTTCATAGAGCTTTTTGGTAATCCAAGGATTTATGTACAAAACATACCAGGAAGGCAAAGATGTCCAGGAAACATGCTTAGTATGGTCCATGACTGGACTTCTGCATATTAAAATAATCTCATTTCTGCAATTTGTTCCAAAAGAAGTAGTGAAGGCAGAAGGCTTGAAGGCCTCATCCTCTGGAGAGGCGGTTAAAATAAGCACATCTGAGGCAGAGTTGTGCAGAAAACCTTTAAAAGGTTATCAGGGTAGCTGTAACTAGTATTTTTCAAATACTGGAAATAAAACCTGTGCTTGCCTCATTCTTTGTGGCAGCAGCTTTTTCTGTTCGAGGGTTATAAGAGCGGCTAGATACAGTTACTGGCTGGAGAGAAATAG
Organism: Psilopsiagon aurifrons; assembly: GCA_025447955.1. Taxonomy (NCBI): domain Eukaryota; kingdom Metazoa; phylum Chordata; class Aves; order Psittaciformes; family Psittacidae; genus Psilopsiagon; species Psilopsiagon aurifrons. The sequence goes on along the minus strand of JAOEHY010031188.1, from coordinate 15,585 downwards.
CTACCTTTGGCCAATGTAACCTTGTGAAACCAAGTGAAGAGGTCATAGTCTTTAAGATGTGCACACAACATGAAAGGTGTGGGTGGCTATGGGTGCCTTTTCAGATCTGTAATGGCTGCGCAGTTTGGAGTCTGACTCAGGACAGAGAGAGATCAGGTAAAAAAAGAACACTTGGAAAACACTGCCAAGGTGTCATTAAATCATTTGGGACTGACAAGTACCTATTTTTTCAGGCCAAGTGATATACACTTAGAGAATGCTTCCTGAATACCTGTCATGTCTTATCCACAGTGGCTTTGCAGTTCTTGTTAGAAGTGTTGGTAATCTAGTGTGATCCTCTGTTGCAAATTAGTCACCGTTCTTGATGGTCTAATGAGCTAGTCTTTGTTGCTGTAAGTGATGGGATACACCTCAGTTATGAATCATTTGCTCCAGAAATCATTACTGAAGTCTTGCTGTGCTGTATAGCTGCTTTTATAGCATCTTTAGAACCAAGTTTGGTGGTTGCTGGTTTGTTGTAAGTGCCCTGCCTTGTGGTTGAGCTTTATGTAAGCAGCCAGTAAGCAGCAGATGAAGAAATGCAGTGTGGAAGCACAACCATGCTGTTTTCTCCTGAGTGCTGCTGTATGTTTAGAGCAAATTTGATGTGGATGTAATTGGCATGTGAACTACCATATCATGTCACATGAAACAGCAAGGGCTTGAAGTGCTGGATCTTAGTAAGGGTGATGTGTCTGTAGAACCTGCATCCCATACACATTCCTTTAAAGCTGAAGCAAAACTTGCTGGACTCCCAAGACTGTCACAACTTGTGGATTTTCATTCTTACTTCTTGGGTTTGATAACTATTTCTTACCCAGCACTGCTTTATTTCCTGTTCCTGTCAGAGGCATAGATTTAAAGATCATCCTGAGCTTGTTTCTGAGCATTTAAGACTGAGGTGAGCTTGCAGATCATGGAGTGTGAGTGGTGAGGCTTAGCTTTCGCTGGCAAGTGAGTGGCTGGCTGTTATTTCAAACCTCTTCTCCCTGCTGCTGTTTTATGTAAAATGCTGGGGGTTTGTTTTGGGGGTTTTTTGGGGGGTGTTGGTGGGTTTTTTTGTTTAGCTTTGTTTGTTCGTTTTGGGGGGTTTAGTTGGTGGTTTTTTTAGGTGTCCTGTGTTAGAGATTTCTTTCTGTGTATTGAAAATGCCTCTGTGGTGGTATTTCCAGCTGCTATCTTGTCAGACGTGGAAGCATACATGGGGAGTGAGACAGTTTCTTGTCTCTCCAGGTTCCAGGCAGCTGGCCAGCTTTCTGAGCACATCCTGCTTTGTCACCCAGGACACTGTATTCACAGAAATTGCTCCTTTACAAATATCTCTGTTCAACCTTGAGTGTGAATTTCCATCCCGAAGTGTAAAAAAAGGGTAACATGTAATTTTGTCATGTATGGATTAACTTGGTCAATACAAACATCTCTTACAACCAAACCAACTCACTTCACCATCTTGTTCCATTCTTCACCCTCTGCTTCACTTACTTACAGTAACTACTGGCTTTGAGAAACTTACATCAGACCCATGGTGTAAGGAAGCAGTGTTTAGTAGTGCTAGGCTTGAGCCACAACGCTGCCAACAAGGCATGTTATGAAATATTTATCATCCTGTTTACATTAGAATGTAAATTGTTACGCGTGAGTCAAGGAGTGATTTCTGTCCATACTAAATTTCAAGTTTTCCTTCTTGGAGCAGTTTTTTAGTAGAAGATGTCAGCATCCAGGGTTTAAGAGCAAAACAACTGTTCAAATAGGATGTGAAGAGCACAGTTAGAATTGAAGAAGTTGAAGAGATGTTGCTGCAGAGGAAGAAATTACTGTGTCTTCTTGCTGCAACAGGATGACCCTTGCCTACATCCCGTACCTTCCAAAGGTGCTGGATCTGCTTATCAGAAGCTTGTTATTCACATGCTGGATTGCATTAAGATGGCAGCAGAAAACCAAGCCCTGTCATGAGACCTTTCTTCCTGCTTCCTGCCAGGCACTGCAGACTTAATCCTTTCCCTATTTCTTCATTAATAACACAATGCATGTTTGCTCTGTGAGATACATTCCCTCCTGGAATGACATCTAGAGCCCTTCAGTGCAATGCCTAGGGTGAATCTGGTACATCAAAATAGGACCTGGAAGAGCTTGCACGGTAGTAATGTTGAGGTAGACAAGCTAAGACGGTGTCAAATTTGTTCAAAAATCAGAGATTTTAAGCACTGTTGCCTGGTTTAAGATTGTAGAGCAGTACTTTAGCACGAATTGTGCTTCATGCTAAACTTAAACCAGGACATTATATGGAAAATGGTCTCTCTCAATTGCTAATAGTTGGCTTCTTCATCTATTTGTTCAAGCACATGTTAGGATATTTTGTCTTCAGGACTACTTTTGCTATGATATGACTAAGTCCTCCAGGAGTATTGTAAGTAGGAAGAGGTGCTAGTGTGATTCGTGTTAATTAAAACAACTTTTATTTGCAAGAGCTGCTGAATGCAAACATGAGAATTGTCTCTTCAGTGAGAGGAGCTGTATGTTTCTTCTGACTTGGGGCACATCCAGAGTTCTGTGGCTATAGTACAGCCTTGTGATTACTCAGTGATCTGCTTTACACAGCAAAGGTAAGGAAAAAAGTGTTTGAAAGAGCTCTCTTCTGTGAAAATCTGGGAACTAAATCAGAAGAAATTAAATTAGAAAAATAATCCCCTAGCAGATAGTTTATTTTTTGCCAGGTCCCACCCAGTAATTCCAATGTAGGTTATCCTGCTGCCTGTTACAGAGCCTGCTTTTCACTCCAGAGGTAAAGCTGCCAAGTTGCCTCACATTGGCCAAAGCACTTGCCTGCACTGGGGTCTTGCCCTGTAACTGGGGTTCCTGGTGATGGTGCCAGGGAGGATTGCTGCAGGACAGGCACACACTGGAAGCGGGTCTGGATTGGGGTTATAGATGATGTAATCAGTGACCAAATTTGTCTTTTCAGCCATGCTTGGCTTCATTGTGGCAGAAGCTGGGACCTGAATTGAAGCACTATTTGTGACAAGGGGATTGTGATATCTGGTGATTGCTTCCTATCCATGCTTGTCATTCAGGTCGGCACAGTGTGAGCATGAATGCTGGGATACTCCAGCGGGTCTGTTTGTGGCCTGTAGGCATCTGTTGGTTTGGGGTTTTCTGAAGTGAGATTGCTCAGTGCTCGTCTGGTACCTGACAGCAGCAAGGCACATCGCTGATAGTCCTGTTATTATATCCTACCTGCAAGGTAATTGTGGTACATGTCCCCGGGTGTGCTTACCACAACTGTAGTCTTCTTGCAGCACCAGTTGTGCATCTCAGGCCTTTAATTATATTTTCCTTTTTCTCCTCCAGAGAGCAGGTCTAGGAAAACGTAAAGGATGGAGGGTTATTTTGCTTCACCCAAGACCTGGAGTTCTGTGGCGTGCTATCAAAAGCATGTTCAGTGACCAGGCAGAATGCATGAGATTGTCATTTGTGTCCTTCTGTGGACACAGGAACACAAAATCTTAATGCTCATGTTAATAACAACCAGAGAATGCCTGTGGTTACTGCTTTTCATCACCAAAACCAAAAGGAGAGAAAGGAAAATTCTAAAATTAGAAAGAGAAAACCATGGGAAGACAGGCACAGAACTTCACATTGAGGTCAGTATGTACATGGCTTCTGCTAGCAGCTGTGTTGTGAGCACAGTTGGAAACCCCATGATTTCCAGATGGGTTTCCATGCAGTACATGTGCACACAGCCTTGAAAACTCTTGCAGTTACTTGCAGATCATAATGGTTTATGCAACAGGCAATATGCAGATGTTAAAAACTGGAGTGTAGTTGTACAGAAGCTTCTTGGCAGGAGTTTGGAATTTGTAACAGTATCTCAAAATAAGCTGAGGCTTGAAGAAAGGAGGCATCATAATTCTGAGAACAACTGTGGGCAGAACAATGTTTATTCACTGTATTGCATGTCAGTATTTATTAAGTTGCTGGGAGCCAAAGGAGGTTCCTATGTGATGATAGCTCAGTGCCCCTGTTGTTTCCTGCATAGCCTGAAGCACACTGCATGTAAGACAGGTAATGCAAACAAAGCACTCACCAGGTTTTTTGACTTATATATATAAAAACATTAAAATGATATTATAGGGCAAGGGCAGCCACATCTGGGTCCTGGTCATTAATCCATAACCATTGCTTCAAAAACAAGGAAGAAAACCTAGGTGCTGGATGTCCCAGCAGAGGAGTCAATGTACAACTCTAGGAATTGGTCACTCTGCCTCCTCCTCTGTTCCAGCTCAGCTCTGAACCTGGCAAAATTTGTGTTTCAAGTTCTATTAGAATAGCGATAAAGATTTCTTCGAGAGATTTCACCACCAGCTTCAAGGTTCAGAACTGGCTGCATCAAATCACGCTGTAAGTTTAGGACTTCTCTCAAAAATGCACATTCATTTCTCGATGTGAACAGCTATGATGACTACCTGTTTATAAGAAGGAAAATACTAAACAGAAGGAGATGTCTGCTGAAATAGCAACAGAGACAATGCCTGCCAGCCTGGGAACAAGGCCTGGAAACAAGAAGCATCCTTGAGAAGCACAGCTGGCACCTTTGAAGTGCAGGTGGGCACTGAGGGACCAGAGACAGCCTGAGATACCGTCAACAAGTGCAACAACAACAAGGGATTGTCACAGAAACTTATCATCTGGAAAGCTGAAAAATAGTCTGCAAAAGGGGAAAACATCCTGGGAAAGGGAGAATTGGTAACCTCCAGTGGCTGCTCTAGCTGCAAGAGCAGGGAAACAGTCTGGAAAAACAAAAACGCTTTTGAGAGAACAGAAAACATCCTCATCTATGGGCTGCTCCTAGTGAAAAATAGAAGCTAGCTGCCTCTACTGCTGCTCCAACTGGTGGTCTCCTGCGCCCATGTATGTCTCTGTGACAGAGACTTATTTTTGATCCAAACTGGAGCCTCTGCCCCTGCAAACTTCCCGTGTTGCATGTACTCCTTCTTGTCCTAAGCAGGCTGAACTCCCTGCATGAGCTTTTCTATGTGACCTCCTGACAGGTTGCTGGGCTACTGCCAGGGATTCTTTGTTGGCTCCCATTTGTGCCATGGATCATCTCTGAAGTGAACCTCTGTCTGTTATTTTATTTGTCCCACTTGTGGGATTGGGTTGATTTGGTCCCACTTGTGGGATGCATTTGGCCTCCCAAGTGTGTGATCGGTTTGCTGAGCTTGGTAGTGGTAATATGACGAATGTGCCTTTTTATGCATGCAAGTAATCTGCCATAAGAGTATATGCTGTTCTACTATTGATAAGTTTGCTTTGCTAGTGATAAGTTTGTAGTAACCTGAAATAGAACCACAGTCACAGCATGATTTTGGTTGGAAGAGACCTTAAAGCTCATCTGTTCCAACCCCTGCCATGGGCAAGGATGCCTTCTGCTAGACCAGGTTGCTCCAAGCTCTGTCCAACCTGGCCTTGAACACTGCCAGGGATGGGGCAGCCGCAGCTTCTCTGGGCAACCTGTGCCAGGGCCTCAGCACCCTCATAGTAAAGAATTTTTTCCTTACACCTGACTGTCCTGTAGTTCCACAGCTCGTCCCTTTTTACCATTTCTAAGTTGGATTTATGTTTCCTACTTGGAAGAACCTCTTTGGACAACCTGTTCCAGTATTTTACCACCCTCATGGTAAAGAGTTTCTCCCTCACATCCAGCCTGAATCTCTACTCTTAGTTTAAAACCATCACCCCTCATCCTTGATGCATGACAGTTTCAGAAAAAACAACACAGGATTTCATGTTCATAAAAGCCTCTGTTCCTGTCTATAGCAGTTCAGATGAAAACTTCACTACCAGACAGAGGTGTCTTGATTATTATTCATTACAAGCCTCACAATGGTATTTCTCCCTGTTTCTCCATGTCTCCTGCTGTCCCTTGCCCAACACACTTGCACACAGGTCCACTGCCTCAGGAAGTAACATGGCTGCAGTCCTTGGGGAGGGGACACCACAACAAGAAACTAAACAGCCAATGCTATGGCTTTAAAAGATGCGACCCACATAATGTGGTTACAGATGACACCAATTTATTTTAACGAGAAAAGAAATGAAGGTTGAAAGAACATCAGTTTAAATGTTAGGTGTTAAGCAGGCAAGTAAAGGTAAGTGATGGGAGGTAAAAAGAGAGCCTTAGAAAGTAGAAATCACAGTGAAATAACAACAGGACCAGAGAAAACCCCAAACCTTCCCCTGCAACCCTCTGGCAGAATGCATATAGAAAAGAAATAACACCATCCTTCCAAACGGAGCTCTTAAGAGTAGGAAGCTGCATTACAGCAATGCCCAGGGCAAGGCAGGCAGTGCCTGTGATGCAACCCCAGCTGCCGCAGTGATGGAAGCTGTGTCTGCAGCTGCATGCACCCCTTCTGCACGCCCCGGGGATGTGCTGGGTACAGCTTGTAACTGTGCTGGGTGCCTGTGGCAGGCTATGGGCTGTGGGGGGCTGCAGGGGTGGTCTCTGTGGGAAGAGACTAGAGGCTGCTTGCTCCGCAATGGACCCACTGCAGGGCACGGCTGAGCCTCTCAGCCAGGCTAGCGGTGCCTCTGGGGACATGTATTAAAGACAGGGTAGGGATCAAAAGGGTGAGAAGCAATAGAAGCAACACCACTGTCAGGGAAAGGAGGAGGGAACAGCTTTGTGGCTATGGCATTTGCCTTGCCAAGCAACCATCCGTGCGCTTAGCCCATCTTTCCTGCTATTTGCCAGACATCTGCTGGCTGGTGGGAAGTACTGACAAAACTTTTTGCTTTGTTTGGGTGTGCAGCTATTTCTATCCATGACACACACAGAGTCATGGATCCCCTGAGTACCGGCACAGCACCTCTCCATCTGACTCCCCTGCCCAGATCCCAGCCCCTTTAACTCACCCCACAGGCCCTCTACTCACCAATGGGTCCAGCTCGTTGCTCATCAACCATGTATTCATCTCACAGGAAGCCCACGCTTAAGGGACTCTCTCAAACATCAGTGGGGACCCTGTGCCCACCTGATCCCCTGCCCAATCCCAGGGCCTCCTATTCCCCAGCTAGTGCAGCTTGGAGCTTGCCATGGAATTGGAGCTGCACACGCACGGGCTGGGGAAGACATAGCACTCTCCCCCCAGCACCAACACATGGACTGTGACCCCCAGTCCTGCTCCAGCTGCTGAGACCCCCACTCATCACCCATCACTCATCACTCCCTTCCTCTCTCCCTTGCCCTGGTGCCCCAGCAGCTGTAGCCCGGACACACAGACACAGGTCCCAACCCAGGCACTGCGCTGAGTCCCTCACCCACCCCAGTGCCTAGCACCACCCTGGGGTCCTGCACCCCTCTGGCTCCAGAGCTGGCTCAACATCCCCTTGCAGTGTGCCCCTGGGTGCTGGCACCTTGTCCTTGAAGCACTGGCACACACGGGGCAGAGGCTGAGGTTGCAGGGAGAGAGCAAAGAAAGGGTTTAATGAGGAGCCGGGACCTATTGTGGTGATCAGGGCAGGCCTGGGTCAGACAAGGGCTTACACACCATCAGCAACTGCTCACACGTTGCCCACCCTCTCTGTCACTTGCCTCCCCTAAATGTTCCTTGACAGGTTTCGCACAGGCCCACCTGGAACATCCCAAATCCTCCTCCTCCTTCCCCCCCTTTTATGTTACAAAGCCTGGCATGTCCCTCCCTAAAGCTGTGTCTGCAGTTTCTTGTTGGCCCATTAAGTAGTGGCTGAAGACTTCCAGTCACTGCCATTTCTACTGCTCTTTTATGTGCAGCAGATCTGTGTCTCTGTCAGTTATTATCCTCCTTTGCTTTGAAAGTCTACTTGAATGGGTGACTGTAATGAAGTGGATGCGCTCACCTTCCACGTAGCTTTACAGAAGCAATTCAGTGTCAGTGTGAGCAGCAACAGTTTGAAGAGTTTGCTATGATTTGTGCTGCAAAATTCAGTACTTGGCAACGCATGGGGCTGGGTTGGTAAGAAATGAGAATTTTAATGTGGAAAGGCTGTAACAGAGCTCTTGTCACTGGAGAAATATTTCTTTTCACCTGGATCATTGTAACAAGTATGAAAGCAATTAAGTATTCATAGCAAATTCAGCTTATGACAAGCTGTTCCTTTCTTTATTATACCAATAGCATCTTGCATGTACACGTGTGCACTGCAGCCCTCAGCTCTTTACCACAACCCATTTTCAAGGTGAGGTGAAGAGATAGGAGCAGTGCAGTACAGTGTGGACATGTATACAATGAAAAACATATATGCTGTTCTGATCAGATGAGTTTATTTGTTGTTAGTTGTATTTCTGTATTTTCATGAGAAGTCCTGAGTCTGAGGTAACCAAAACACAGCAGCAAACACCACCACCCCCATCCCCCCACTCCCCCAATAAACAAACATGCAAACCACAAATGGATGCTTTGCTTAAGTTCTTAACCTATGGGCATATTGCAAAGCAGGCCTATCTGATGAGGCACACAAAGAAATGGCACTATGACACATATGTGGTGTTGTGGAAGAGAAGCACTCAGAGCTTTCTCGCTGTCTTTCTGATTAATCATTACCTACGAGCTATTTAACAAAGCATTTTGTGAAGCCAATGCTTCCTGTCTGGTCAAAGCTAATGTCTTCAAAAGCAGCATTTCCTGTGAGCTGGTGTCAGCTTTTCAAATTGTGGATTTACTGTGGTTTATCGTTCATGACAAGAAAGAGGAGCCAGATCCAAGCTGAATTCTCTGTAACCTAGGTTGAGTTTTTAAACATTAGGTTTAAAGAATTCAGGAATGCGTACTTTCAGCACATCTCCAGCTCCAAGATGGAGGAGAGCGTTTAGTTTGGTTTGTTACAGAATCATAGCATCACAGAATGGTTTGGGTTCAAAGGGACCTTAAAGATCATCTAGGTCCACCCCTCTGCCATGTAATGTTAAAATGTCATGTTTTAATAAGTTTAATTGTTTAATTTCTTATACTGAAATATAAAAAAGAAGCCTTTTATTACATTTAATCCTGCATTCTGTATGGAAACTCGTTTGAGACATTTGTTTTAAATGAGGAACATCCTGCTCTAGAATATGCAGTCAGATGCAGCAGCACAATAAAGAACTCAGGGTATGGGGGCAGAATTTAGATCCAGCTTGCTGAGGAGTATGGTAAGACTGATGTCTGTGTCATAGATCTGCCCACAAGGAACCAGAGACTTGTAAAACAATGTTGAAGTTCTTTGTCCAGTCAGCATTGATCCTTTATTAATGATATCACAACTGATTCTGATCTTGTGAGTTATGGTGCACAGTATAATTCCTAGGGAGAACTGTGCTAGCTTGTTTTGCCCCCAGAGAGATGTTTTACATCACAGCTGCTCAAGCACTGTCTGGATGAGTCTGAAATATTGAAAGCCACAGACTCTAAAGCTTTTCTGTGAAAATGGGTCAGCATCATCCTGCAGCTCACTCCTGCAGAGCTGGCCCTGAAGCTGCCAGCTCCTTGAACCACACACCCCACAAACTGGAGTGAGGGAGGAGAAGGAGATCTTTGGATGTGGAGGCCTTTGGATCTTATGAACAGCACAAGACGGAGCAACCTGAAGTCTGTTTTAACTTTCTAAGCCCAAGGAGTCTCTCCCAGTAGCAAAGGATTTGTTGCACTGCAAGGCAGGGTAGAACTGACCTGCCTCTCCAAAGCTGCTTGCAGGGGAATCAGCTGTAACATTCAGCCTCCATCTTCTTTCATACTGAAATTTCACTACTTGTCACAGAGTCACAGAATAGTGGAGACTGGGAGGCAGCTCTGGTGATCATCACTACCCTGCTCAAGGCAGGGTCAACTACAGCAAGTTACTAAGGACATTGTCCAGTTGGCCTTTGAATATCCCCCAAAGAGAAAGGATTTACTACCTCTGGAAACCTGTCCCAGTTTTTGACCACATTCACTGTACATTAGAAAGAAAAAAAGGAAAAATAAAGGAAAAAAAGACAAGATCTCCCTGAACCTTCTCTTCACCAGGCTGAACAGCCCCAGTGCTCACAGCCGCTCCTTTTATGAAAGGTGCTTCAGTTCCTTAATCAACTTATTGGCTCTTTCCTACTTGCTCCAGTAAATCCACATCTATCCACATAAATCCACAGTAAATCCATGCTTCTTGCATAGGGGAGCTCAAACTGGATACATGGCCTGACCAGTGCAGAGTAGAGGGGAAGGATCGCTTCCCTCTGCCTATCAGCAGCTCTCTGCCTAGTGCAACCTAGGAGGCTGTTGGCCACCTTTGCCATGAGGGTGTGAGGGCACATTGCTGCCTCGTGTTCAATTTGTCATCTGCCAGGAATTCCCAGATCCTTTTCTGCAAAGCTGCTCCCCAGACAGCTGATCTGGGTTGTACTGATTTCTCACCATGTGCAGGAGCAGGAGCTTACATTTACCTTTACTGAACTTCATGAGGTTTCTTTCTGACCATTTCTCCAACCATGTCCAGGTCTCTCCAAATGCTGGGACAACCACCTGGTGTATCAGCCATTCCTTTCAGTTTTGTACCATCTGAGAACTTCCTGAGCGTAAGAGAACTTCCTCTGCTCTTTCATGAAGGTCACAGGTCACAGGCACACTACTGCATCCAGTGCTGAGCCGTGGGGCATGTCTGGTCACTAGCCAGCAGCCAGACTGCATGCCACTGGTCACAACCCTCTGGACCCAGCCTTATAGCAAGTTTTCAGTCTGTCTCACTATCTACTTATCCAGCTCTACGCTTCATCAGAACTTGTCTGTGAGGATGTTGCAGGAGACAATGTCAAAATAACATCCACAGCTCTCCATGGAGTGAGTCACCTCATTGTAGAATGCGATGAGGTCAGTCACGCATGTCTTCCCCTTTGACCATCCGTGCTGACAAGGTGATTGCCCTGCCTTGGGAGGGGCATTGTATTAGATGATCTCCAGAGGTCGCTTCCAATCCAAACCATTCTGTGATCCAGTGATTCTTATCCTTCATGTGTCTGGAAATGGTTTCGAGGATGAGTTGCTCTATTAGCTTTCCAGGGGCTTATGTCAGGCTGACTGGCCTGTAGTTCCCTGGATCACTCTTCTTGAAGACAGGAGTCACATCTCCTGTCTTCATCTTCAGGAACCTTTTCTGATTACCATGAACTTTTAAAGGCTGTTGAGAGTGGCCTTGCAATGAAGCCAGCTCCCACAGCATTCATGGTATGTCCCATCAGTCTATGAACTTGTGTATGTGCATTTAGTTTCAATGCTCCCTGGCATGATAGCTCCCCCAAAGTTAAGTCTGCTTTGCACTGGATTTCCTCATAGTTTTCATGGACCTGAGACTGCTGAAGGCAAGTCACCTTAGCAAAGACTAACACAAAGGAAGCACTGAGTCACAGAGTGTGTCACCCTTTTCTATGGCTTTGTGACCAGCTACACTGCAGGCCCACATTTTTTGCTAGGTTTCTTTTGCTTCCGGGTGTACCCAATTAAACCCTTCTTGGGGCCTTTCACACCAGATTCCAATCCAGGCAGGCTTTGGCTCTCCTAATGCCATCCCTGCAAGCTGGGGGATTCCTCCTGGGTCACTAAGACCCTGCTTCAACCTTTTGTACACTCCTTTTCTTTATGTTTGAGTTTAGTCAGAAGCTCCCTGCTCATCCATGCGGGCCCATTGTCACCATTACTTTGTAACCTGCTCACTGTGTGGGCCACTCTTGAGTTCAAAGGAACTGATACTTGAAAACCATCCAGCTATCCTGAGCCTCTTCTCTTTAGGGCTGTCTGCCTTGGGGTACCTGAAAGCAGATTCCTGAGAAGCCCAAAGTCTGCTTTCTTCAAGTCCAGGGTTGTGATTCTGCTTTTTGCAGGTTTTTTCCTTCTTTTCAGGATCCTGAATTCCACCATCTTCGGTTACTGCAGCCACACCTGCCCCCAACCTTTACATCCCCAACCGGTTCTTGTTCATGTCCTTAAAAATAAATGGGGTAAGAAGAAAAAGAAGGGAAAGGACATGAAGAAAAGGGATGGAAAATATTTTTATGCTTCAAAATTAAACATATATATATTCTTGGTAGCCTATAAAGTAAAAATGATTATGAAATGTTAAGAAAATTATGTTTCCAGATTTCGACTAAGCCTCAGAATTAACAAAACGAGTAAATTGTGAAGTCCTCTTCTGTTCTGAAAGTACTATTATTTGTTTTCCATTTGAAGACTGGCAGTGCAAGCCTATGATTTTAATAATGGAGTCTACAGTTTCAGTTTGTTCAATGTATTCTGTTGCTCAGTGGATGTAACACTGCAATTAGCTCAGAGTTTGGTGCAACCATGGCAGGAACACGTTTTTTTCCACTATAACTCTGACAAAGTAGAGCTCTGTGCTGCTATGAAAGAACACAAGTTTCCTGTGTGGGTCACCACGATACTTATTTCCCATCTCTCAGTTGCCCTGTTTCAGTCTGATAGTAACAATCAATTTGTCATCCTGCAGAGTCATATATGGAGACCAGGACAGATGCACCACCTCTTCTGCTATCACATTTCAGCTTCCTCCTGTGGAAATAAGGTAAATCCCCTCCATTTTCTTGTCAAAATTCTCAAAGGATTTTTGTTTTTCAATCAGCATGTCACTGATACGGGTCAAATGCATCTGTATTGCTTTAATTGATGGTGCTTGCAATGAAAGAGAGAAATCTCTGCAAATTGTCCCACTAGAATTACCCATGTCTGTCTATTTGCTACATAAGGAAATATAATTCCTCACCTTTGTTATTTTGGTCAGGCTTAAGTTGCTTACTTACATTAGTTGATGTGGAGAATGCTAGGTAACTCCACCTCTCTGTGAAAGTAAGATCCCTTGTCTAACACTGGCCTACCTAGCATTCATCATAGGAGCAGTTTAATCATAAATGATAGAGCTCTTTGAGAGCTATTCTCATTGCTTAATGACTTTGTATTCCAGAAAGCTGATTTGAACTAGATTGTATTTAAGATCCCTTTCAACCCTAACCATTATATGATTCTGTGATTTGTTCCACGTATTACTCTTCTGCTAATAACATATGCTGGCATTAGAAATGGTTCCGAACTGCTGGAAGGAACACTCTTTTGGCCTTCAGGAAAATTCAGATCCAGACCTGGACTTTGTAGCTAATTGCAGTTCTAAATTCCAAGTAAAGCACTGTAAAAAAACCCAACACTTAAAAGCACATGACAGGAATAAAAAGGAACACATCTATCTGAATGTGAAACACAGCCCTTCTTCCAAGAAACAGACGATGAGAAGACAAAGGACAGAGGAGAACATCACAAACAAAGGTAAATTCTGTTAATGGGAAAGATGTATGCATTACTGAATGAACAGTCTTAACAGATATCATGTCTGAAGGGGGCCTATACAGATGCCAGAGAGGGACTCATCATCAGGGGCTGGAGTGATAGGACAAGGGGTGTCAGGTTCAAACTTCAACAGGGGAGATTTAGGTTAGCTCTAAGGAAGAAGCTCTTTACTGTGAGGGTGGTGAGGCACCGGAAGAGATTGCCCAAAGAAATTGTGAATGCTGTGTTCCTGGCAATGTTCAAGGCCAGGCTGGACAGAGCCTTGGGTAACATGGTCTAGTGTGAGGCATCCATACTCAAGGCGGGGGGTTGGAACTGGATGATCTTAAGGTCCTTTCCAACCCAAATCATTCTATGAGTCTACGAATTAGTTATTTGCATTTGTATGCCAATAAATTTTCTTTGCTAGCCTGCTATTTTTAGTTGAGAGGATAGCGAGTTCGAGGCAGGTTAAAGTTGGAGACTTGCAGCTCCAAAGGAGTTAGGTAATATGTGACCTAATAATTTCTGTTGATGCTGTCTAAAAAAGTCACTGTAGTTGGAGTTCTCTTCACATGTAATCCTGAGTTGTGACTGATCAATAAGCCCCTACAATGCGAGAAGGGAAGTATACAAGTGCCATGTAAGCATGAAGTATACAGTATTGAATGTGGCTGCAAGAAAGAACGCTGAACTTAACATCACGGGTACCACCGAGGTACCTTGGCTTTAGATCAACAGTTGTACCATTTGAGTGATCAGCCGGTGTAAATTTGTGCAAATTTTTGCCCTTGAGTTGATTAAAAGAGTGTGAATGTCCTTCTCAGACAGACCAGCATGGGGGGCTGTGTGTGTGTATGTGACAGCCTAACACAGAGTACTACCACTGAACAGCTGACGAAAAGAGCTTTGAAGACAGCAACAGGCTTGAGCTGCTTAACCCCACATATTTATTGCTGGTGGAACCCAGCTTTGTGACGGTGAGCAAATTATAGGGCCTGGCAATAAGAATCACATTTGCCTTGTGATTCAGCTGTGTATTGATCTGCTACATCCTGCTAAATGTAATTTGCACAAATGTGTTGCTTTCAACATACAGCTGTATCACCCTGCTAAATCAGAACCTCGTGCAACATCACATTTCTTTAGCAAAAATAAACTGATACTAAACATTGAATTATCCATGTGTGGAAAGTCTAAAAGAACTAGTCAGGCAGTATTGCGCTCTGACATGAGTGCAGGGTGAAGTAAACAGACACTGTGGTTTGACACATATTGTATTTCTAGAGCTGATCCCATTGAGAAAAACTCACCTTTATGTTCTTTTTCTTCCTGTCAGATTTTCCTAGTTTATGCACCAGCTGCCGTATTACTGCAGTGATTCTAGGGATCCTCATCTTGGCATCGCTGGGAACAGCACTGGGTTTTATTATCAAGGGTAAATAAATACCTGCCATTGAAAATACTTTATTTGAAGTTAAAACTTTGTCAGGAAGCAAAACAGAGCTTTTGAAATCTGCTCAGGGGTCCAAGAAGGGCATGGAAGTATCAATTCTCTGTCAAAAAAACCCTTGATTATGTTTTCTGAGGTTTTTAAATATTAAGTTTGGCCTCCTTAGACCTGTCCTCAGCAGGAACAAGAAAGTAAAGCATAGAGAATATCAGAGGTGCCTTTGAAAGGGGCAATTGGGTAGACTTCAGCATGTAGCAAGCACACTTTGTCGGGCGCTCAGCCACTCATGACTTTTTACATCCTGATGAATGCAGCTCTAGGCTGGAGGACACAACTAGAAAGCCCATTTTTTTCATGGGTATCTGGAGATCAGTGCTGTGCAGTGAGAGAACAAACCCTGAGGAATTCAGTGGCCATCCATGGGCCAGTAGCATCAGCTGCTGTCCGGTTAGGAAGGAAAAGAAGGGTTCTTCAAACTGCAAGATCTTTATGACCAGCAGCTGTTACAAAATGATTCCTGGCCCTAGCAGCATCCAGGGCTTAGTGGTGGGGGCTGTATGGAAGTGGGTGACCTGCCACAGTCCTGTAAGGTGCCAGGTGCCTATCCCATTGGACGGAAGGAAACATGGGCCAAAGATGAAGTTTATATGTGGAAGACAGAATGAAGAGGGGAGGGAAAAACGAAAAAGCAAAAACACTAGAAAGGAAAAGGAAAAGGAAAAGGAAAAGGAAAAGGAAAAGGAAAAGGAAAAGGAAAAGGAAAAGGAAAAGGAAAAG
>JAOEHY010031187.1:0-27963 GCA_025447955.1 Psilopsiagon aurifrons | reverse complement strand
CCTAACTCCCTCCCTCCCCTGCCCCTCCGCGATGAGAGACGGGCCAAGTAGGAGCGCGCCAGCCAGCAGCGATCGCTGCCAGGGGCAGACACATCGCTTTCATGTCGCAGGGTGACTGTTAGCCCTGCGGAGGCTCCCCCGGCCGGTGCTGGGGCTGGGGCCGGGGCCGGGGAGGCAGCGGCGGCAGGCGGGCAGCTACCGGGTGCCTGCCAGCCCCGCGGGATGCTGGCGGCGGGGGATGCGGAGCCGGCCGCGGACTAACATGGGGGGCAGCCACTCCCACAGGGCGCCCGTCTTCGACGAGAACGAGGACGGTGAGTGCGGAGCTGTCCGCGGTACCGCGCCCGCCGCGCTGCGCGCGGAGCGGGCTGGGACCGATCCCCCCGAGCGGGCTGTCTGCTGGGGAAGGAGGAGGGGAAAAGCCCACCTTTGTTTAGCCACGATTGCGTGGCTATTTGCCCCTACCTGAGCTGAGGTGAAGTATAGCACACTGTCACTTGGGGTTCAAGCACATGGCAGATAACTTCATACTCGACTTCATGAATGGGCATCGCGTTGTTGATGGGTGCTTGTTTTTCTGTTCTGATTTATAGCCGACTCTTTGCTCACCTGCCCATTTTAAACGGTGATGTCTCCTTCAGTCGGTATAGTTCTTAAATCACCTTTACTTTCTGAAACTTTTTTTTAGCTAGCTCTATTACTCTGAGATTTTCCTCTGTGCCTAGGTAATGTGTCATAAGAAAGTGTATCTCATAAAGTTTTTAAAAGGCAATGAAAAAGTTTGCATAAAATACGGTGTTTCTTCACAGTTTATGAATTTCTATGTCATTTTCCTACATAGACCACATTTAACTGGAATTATGTGAATGCATTTCCATTACAATAATTTTGGCTTTTGAAGCAAAGAGAACACAGCACTCTTAGGAAGCAGGAAAGTGTATATTATAGCTAGAAATGTCTTAATGTTACTATGGGATAGATGTTTTTGCCTGTCTGGATGATGGATGCTTAATTTTGAGTATGTTCCTTTCCAAGATGTTCCCGATGTGTTGTATTAGGAGGTGATTGTGCCTCAGTAGACTTCACACTGTTTTGGCTTTCTGAGACTGCTAATAAATAAAAGACATTTATGCTCTTCCCTGTATATTCAGGACACATGGAGGTATTTGTATTGTTTTGTTAACAGGGAGAATATATATTAAGTGAATGTAAAGTGCTTAAAGAGGGTGAATGCACCTTTACTTGAATTTAAGACACAACTGTATGTCTATTCCTTGACAAAGCTTGAATAGGTATTTGATGAAGCTTGCTTTACAAGACTTCATTGTGTGGATAACGGGACACATTATTTACTATCTGTCAATTGTGGTGCAATAGCTGTTATTTTCTTGTACTGATATAAAATTTCTGTCATTTAACATAGAAAACACTATGTGAATGAGTGAGAAAGATAGGTAAGATCTTGATCATGAGCAATTAGCATTGTAAGCCTTGAGGTAACTCAACAAGAAATACCCAGGAGTAAAAGTATGGTCTCATTATTGTCTAGACACCCTAAAGTAAAAAAATAGCCTTCATCAGACTTTTGATCGAGCTCTCAAGTTAGCAGTTTCCATGAATTATTATCCCTTTTTTTTTTTTTTTTTCCATGACAGAAAGCTGTGGTCAGTTTTTGAACAAAATGAACAAAGTTCAATAGTAAATTACTGCAGAGAAGACTTCATGCCACTTAGTTCTTTTTCCCTCAGTAAAACATTCCGTAAGAGAGCCATTATTAATACCTAATAAAAAATCACATAAGCTATTTATAGATTTCTATTAGGTCATTGTTTATTCTTTGTCTGGTTTTGTTTTGTTCTGGATTTTTTTGCCCTTTATGAATGTTCTTATCATCATCTCTTTTTATTTCTGAAGCCACTATGCTTAACACAACCACCTGGTTCAGAAGAGTCCACTGCTTTTAAAACAATAACCTATTTCCCATACTCCTTACAGATTATTATTCAGGATGATATTTTCCCCAAGTACCTACATAATATAGTAAAACATCTGTTTGAAAATGTATCTTACAAGTTTTAATACAAAACCAAGCTGTATCTCATAGTCCCACTGGTAGCTACAAGAGTCACAATTTTCCACAGTATTGGACTCACTATGAAATTACAAAAGAAGTCAAATCAGAAAGCATAGCAAGGGAAAGTAGAATGTTTCTTGATATGGTATGATTTTGATCAAGAATGGCAATGCTTACCAATTGAAAGAGAATAGGAATAAATTAGTTGTGTACAAATACATAGGCACAGTAGGAACCAAGCTATTTAGTCTGTTGTGTGTAACGTCACAGCTGCCTCTTCAAATGAGAAAAGTAAGCAGAAAAAAGTAAGACCATTTAATGTTTGTATGGGTTAATGATGTGTGTAGAATAACACATGGGCTTTGAAGAAGAGGTTTCAAACCATTTATTGGCAGTTTGTAAATTATAGAAAAAGTTAATTATACACTGTGCAACCTAACAAAGAAATACATAGAAATAGCATGTGAAGAGCAGCCAGACCGTGCCTGACAAGCTTATAGAGTACCTGTTCCAGAGTTACAACTCTTTTTTCAGTCTAATGAGAAAAAGTGTCGATCCATTGAGTAGATCTAAAAATTATTCATTGGATGTAGACCCCCCGCCATGCTTCAGATGATAAAAAGTGACCCAGGCAGAAGTCTGAACTACATGCTGTAAATCTCCAGTTATCACGTGTAACACATCATTATACCCTGATCTTTTAGAAGTCCATAATACACACCATTTATAGCTAGCTGTATTTGCTCTGTATGTTATGTTTTTGTTAGAAGGATCTTCCAGAGCATCACTCTTTGGTTAGAAACATCTGTTTTCCTGATTAAATGATTCCTAACTGTCATGGTTGAAACCCAGCTATAACTCACACAGTTTGCTCAATCACTCCTCCCTCTTTCTTCCCCTGGGCTCCTGGAGGGGATGGGGAGGAGAATCGAAAGAATGCAACTCCCACGGGCTGAGATAAGAACAGTCCAGTAACTAAGGTATAACACAAACCACTGCTGCTACTACCAATAATAATAATGATAAGAGAAATACAAGGGAAGAGAATACAACCACTCACCACCTGACGACCCAGCTGTGAACTCCCTCTTCCGGGTTCCTGCCCTCCATTTTTACATCCTGGGCATGACGTTCTGTGGTCTGGAATACCTCTTTGGTCAGTTTGGGTCAGGTGTCCTGTCTCTGCTTCCTCCCAGCTTCCCCTCCTCCCTGGCAGAGCATGAGACTCAGAAAGTCCCTGGTCAGACCAAACATGGCTGCATCAACTAAAAACATCGGTGTTATCAGTGCTGTTCCCCGGCTGAAGGTCAAAACCACAGCACTGCACCAGCTACTAAGAAGGAGAAAAATGACTGCAACTGCCGAACCTATGACACTAGCCTATTTATAAGATTCATGTTTATTACAACACTTTTGTTAGCATAAAGAGTTTTCCACCCTCCATGATTACTCCAGTGCACTGATAAACAGCAAAAATGTCCCCTATCAGTCTTTGATTTGTAAGAAACCTCTTCTAATTTTCTCTTATTTCTACTGCTTTTTCATTCCCTGTGCCCCTTATCTGCACGCAATTGAATCTGTCTTTGTTTCACACAGATAATCCATAATTCCAGGTGACTTGTCACCAGAAGCTTCTGCTCCTGGTAAAGTAAAAATACTTCCAGATCTCTACTAGAAATTAGTTTCCTGGTATATATGCCCTTTTCATGGGTGTATCATGTAGATAATTCAGTCATCCTGTGATCAGTTAGACCACTGGTGCCCGTTCAGCAATTTCCATTGATGACCTCCAATCTACAGCAGAAATTTTTGGTGTTTCTATGTATATGACTTTGCATTTTGCATGGTTTAATTTTGGTCCATCTCTATTATTCATAGTCTCAAACATGATCACCCATTTCTTTCCTTGTGATGCTCTCATTCTCCATCACTTTACCAGTGTTTTTTATTACAACTACTCTCATCAACTCCATGCCAGTTTTCAAGTCCATTGAATATTTTGTGTAAACACTCAGCTGGGTCATTTCCAGACTTCATCTCCTTTGCTGTTAACCCCTCTCAGCCTCACCATTCCCATTTCAAAACAAAGCAAAATAAAACAAAACCGAACAAAAAAACCCAACCACACCCCAAACAAAACAAAAAAAAAAGCCCAAAACAGAACAAAACCAACATTTTTTTCCCCTTGGTACCCAGCTGGTAACTCTGCCCTGCAAAGCCGCTCACCCACTCCTCCTGTGGCAGGATAGGGGAGAGAATCCAGAGTAAAAGCGAGAAAACTCCTGGGGTGAGATAAATGCAGTTTAAAAGCTAAAGCAAAAGGTACACACACAAGCAAAGCAAATGAAGTAATTCACTCATCAGTTCCCATGATCAAACAGGTGTTCAGCCATCTCCAGGAAAGGAGGGCTTAATCTCAACTAATGGCTACTTGGGAAGACAAATTCCAACACTCCAAACATCTTCCCCTTCCTTCTTCTTCTTCCAGCTTTACACTCTGGGCATGACACCATACGGTATGAGATATCCCTTGAGTCAGCTGGGTTCAGTTGTCCCAGCTGTATCCCCTCCCAGCTCCTGGTGCACCCCCAGCCTGCTTGCTGGTGGAGTGGTGTGAGGAGCAGAAAAGGCCTTGGAACTGTGTAAGCACTGCTCAGCAGTAGCAAATACATCTCTCTATTCCAGCCTAAATCCAAGACATGGACCTATACTAGTTACTAAAAAGAAAATAAATTCTATCACAGACACAATCAGCACAGTTACCCACCTTGCATTTTGCCATTTAATTCTCACCTTGTTCAGCTTTGCTTCTACTATCTAATATATCACTTCACTGAAGTTGAGAAAAATGATATTTAATCCAAATCTACCATCTACAAAATAAGTTTCTCATCAAGGAAGGGTGTCTGGTTACTCTTGTGCAAACAACACCTAGCAAAGCCATGCCGTATTTACTTCATTCCTTTCTTCTTAGCCTAGGTTAAAGACCAGCAACAGCTAGGAAAATCTGGTGAACAGAGTCCTTTGTATGCTTAGAGCCTATACTCTGGCTAAAGAAGCTCGATGGAAAGATGTTTCATTTCTTGTTTTTTATTGCTGTATAGGTTGGATAGAAAACTAGGTCTGGTTTAGCTGCATTGCTACCTCTAATCAAAGATAAATATTTTCTTGGCTTGGAACTGTAACATTTTTTCCAACATTTAGAAAGTGTTCCAAGCTAGATACTACACCAATTGTTTTGTTAATTCTGCTGAAAAAAAGGAATGTTGACTTCCTTTACCTTGAATACTTCTATTATCAGAGCAGCTACCTTTTTCTGAATATATGTATTCAATACTAAACTTAAACAGGGGAAGTTTAGATTGGATATGAGGAAGAAATTCTTTATTGTAAGGGTGTTGAGGCACTGGAATGAGTTGCCCAGGGAAACTGTGAATGTTCCATTGCTGAACATGTTCAAGGCCATGTTGGACATATCCTTGGGTGGCAGGGTTTAGTGGGAGGTGTCCCTGCCCATGGCAGGGGTTGGAACTGGATGATCTTAAGGTCCTTTCCAACCCTAACTATTCTATGATTCTAAGGCAGTACATTTTTCCTCATGTTCAACTCTTCATAAATAGCAATGAGTTCACAAGAATGGCAATAGAAGGGTGAGGGGAATATTCAATATTGGTAAATGGTATTTGCAAATTCTCAGTAAATATCATATTTGACAAATATGTTAGCAATAGCCCAGTGACTTTAAAGAGATCCTTTCATGCTGGATTTGCTTGAGCATGCTCTGTTAAAACCTCAGAGATATTTAACAGGTGAAAGTGATATAGCAAAAGAGTCATTCAGAAAAGGGCCAACTCAGGAGAGCTATTACTACTACTACACACCAATAATATATTTGCGTATATTATGGTAGAAGATACAGAGGAAAGGATAAGAAAGAAGCAAAAGCATTAGAGGCTGGAAGCTGGTCCTGTGAAATGAGATGGCATACTTATTTGATTCTTTGGGGCTAAAAAGTCAGCTTTGCTGCAGTTACTTTTTGATACAAATGCACTGAACTTTTAAAGTTCTTGTTTCTATTTTTATAGTGTGTGACTACATTTAAAGCATATATGTATTTCCAAAGAGCCTTTCACTGAGTATCCTGAAGCTACAGAACTTGAACACTCTTTTGCAGAGTTTAGTGTGACATAGTATTCCTTGGTACTGTAGTCCTATATGAAGTCAATGAGACATAGCAACATGCCTTAGCTTATTTCCACATGGCCAGTCCCTGATTCACTGTAGTGCTTATGTAGCTGCTTAGCTTCAAGGAAGTGCTCAAGTCCCACTGCTTTGCTTGAGTCATAAGGCTTTATTCTGTTGTAATGTCATAACTACAGAGCTCAATGTAAATCTTGTGTACCAGAGAATATGGCAGCCACTCTCTGGTGTTAGTTAGACTTTAAATTCTAAGTTGTAATTTAAAATTAACATCTACCTCTCCACTCTAGAAAAGCCTTTACCTTAAACAAAGAATTTTAATTTGTTGTGTTGTTGCAGAAAATGTTAAATGATCAGCTGCTGAAAAGACCATCTTGTACAAAAAGTACAAAAAACCAGATACAGATCCTCACAAAAGGCCTGCAATTAATGTGGATTCAGAGAGCTAAATTCAGAACATAGTGGCTGCGTTTACATAAAGTGCTGTGGAAGCTGGAGAACTGTAAAAGTGACATAGGGAAAAATGACACTTGGGGGTTTCACTTGGAACCAATTTAAAGCAATGGTTAAACACCAAAATATGTCAGATACAAACCAGAGTATTCATTATGCAGTTCCTTTCAGTGATAAGATAGTGCTCAGCAGCCTGCTGCCACTAGGCTGTAATGGATAATATCTGAGGTCGTCATACAACAAATGTGAAGAACTCAAATCACGAGGCTAATAACATACCCTTTCCAAACTAATTGTTTCATAAGATATAGCCCTGCAGAACAGTTAAATAAAGGCTTCAGAATCTAAATACCTTTTGTTAGTGAAAGTAAATATAGGGTGGGATTAATATTTCTGCTGGATTTTTGGTTTGTTCATCCAATTTCTATTTGTGGTGGATTATGCCACATTTTACCTTTTTCTTTGCAAAGATGAATATTCCAATTCCCTTTCATAACTGAACTAGGTAGGAATACCACCTAATTGTGACTTAAAAATGCTCTAAGGCAGTTCTTCATCAAAAAATTGATAGAATACAGCTGTTGAAGGCCATTGTTTTGTGCTGGATATCAACGTTTAAATGAATAAGACCCAGAACATTAGATTATTTTTTTTGTTTTATGACCTTGTTGAATAATATGCAATTTTATTTTCCATTTATTGAACTTTAGACATAATGTCATGATTACACATTGTGCAACACATTTCAGAAAACTTACTGCTAGTGTCTGTACAAAGGCAGAACAAAATTGAAAGCACTGTCAAACTTACAGTTACAGCGTGGTATGAGATAGTAGGAGAATGTAGACAGAAAAGAGAGCAGAGAAGAACAAAATGCTAATTCCAGGGAGTCACAGAGGTACCAACTGCTGTCAAAGGTTTGCATGTTCTGTGCCAAAGGAGGTCCAAAAGGAATATCATGGCATTGGAAACACCATCAGCCATTTCCTTCCTGACTCAGTCTTTAAAGCTTCGGTGAATGTACACAAATAATGTGGACCTGTTCAGACACAAAATGGTAATTATAGAAGAAGTTTAATACTAGATCACAGATTGCCCTTTCCTACAGCATGCTCTGAAGGAAAGGAGGATGAATCTGGCACTTCCACCTTAGCTTCTTGCTTCCTCAAATGAGCTGCATCTCTGTTCCCATAGCCAACTGTCCTAAAAATGCTGTGCAATATCTGATTCACTCACCTTGTCAGGATTAGAACTAAGACTCTTTCAAGGGACAGCTGAAGTATTACTAATTTTCTTTTCTTTACCATCATCCAGTTTCAACAAAATCTCTGCCAGTTGTAGTTTAGAGATGGACCAGATGAGTGTTGAAGATCCTTCCTAAACATATTCTCTACAATTCCAAGATTTAATCTTCTGCTTTGGTGGAACCATCCTTGTCAGAACCTCTGTCTTAAATGAAGGCATCATGTAAGTCTTTGTTGCTGCTTGTGTAGACTTCCAGGACTTATACAAGTGGTTTGCATGACACCTCTAAGAGCGTTCAGGAATTTCTTAGTGGCTTGTTATGTAGGAAGTGTAAGTGCTCAGGAGAAGTAGCATTTAATCCACGTTACCATGTGTATTATCTAGTGTGCCTGGATGTCGAGATAGACTTTCGGGTAACTGAAAATAAATCAATCAAAGTTAACCAAGCATCAAGCAAGATAAGGTTAGAGACTCCTCTCCAAGACCAGAAAAAACTCTGAATGTTCTGCAGAACTGGGGAAGTGTCAGTTGATGGTGGAAGAAGCAGCACATTGAAAAAGAAATGCTTGGTTTTCCCATGGACAAATTGTGTTCAAATGAAAAGAATAATAATAAAAAATAAAAAATAAAAAAAAAAGAAGAATAAAATAAACCGACTGTAGTCCTCAGTACTGGCTTCACTCTCAGGAGAGTTCGAAAAATCAGTCTTTCACTTCTGGGAGGGAGATGATGAGGCTGGTTGCACTCACTCCCCTCTGGCACC
The DNA here is from genome assembly GCA_025447955.1 of Psilopsiagon aurifrons. Taxonomy (NCBI): domain Eukaryota; kingdom Metazoa; phylum Chordata; class Aves; order Psittaciformes; family Psittacidae; genus Psilopsiagon; species Psilopsiagon aurifrons. The sequence continues at coordinate 19,228 of JAOEHY010031187.1, read as the reverse complement.
TTCCTATAGAACAAGGGGTAACAGGTCTATCTCCTCCTATCAGTCTCCAGTGTGGCATTCACTGGGTCATTGGTAGAATCTGGCATCAATGTGAAAGAATTCCATGATGTGCATTACAAAGCTAGCAGTAATGTGGGAATGCAGTTTTTTGTGAACCCTGAGCAAGATGCTGTCCAGTGAATAGAGGATGTCCAGCCCAGAATCAAATCTGCCTGAGTGAATTAGAAAATGACTGAGAAAACCTTGGGAAGAAAAAATAGTAAGGAATTATGATCTCAGAGAAAGTAGGTCCTATTCTACCAGGGCTTTCCTTGTGCAATCTCTTCCAAATGTGAGCATAAGAATGAAGAGAGCAGGGTTTTGCTGGCCAAGCACATGATTCTCACTCTTTTCTAGCTTCCTCATTAAACAACAAGCAGAAGGAGAAACATTACTGATGCAAAACCAGGTAGGCAGTGGATGCCTGGAGCCAAGCACTGAAGGGTGGAAAAGAGGAAAAGTTTGCTTAATTTTGGAGATTTTACAGTATTTCAGCTTGACTAGAGCAAGCTGGTAGAGATGGTGGGAAAGGTGTGGAAGAGAAAAGGCTGCTACTGAGATCAGTCAATGCAAAGAAAAAATTTCAGTTTGGATATTCAAAGGAAAAGGATCATTTCAAGTTCAGCCTGGTAGTGGAGCTCCACAGTATCCTACCATGATAAAATATATGAGGGGAAGGGACAAAAAGTGGGAACTTACCCACCAAATTTAGCAGGAGAGGCATGGCCTTTCTGGATGGGGAAGAGCAGCAGTGGTAAACAACGTGCACATCAGGCAACCTGATCTCTTTCGAGCACAGCTTTGCTTAATTTCATGAACTAGTTAAATTGATTACTTTAAACTACATTACTTACTGCCTAATACAAGCCTGTATTGAGCAGTTGCTGAATTTGCTCTTGTACTTCTGAACACTGTCTATGTGTGTATACGTCAGATTCCCTGCAACAGGAAAAAGTAAAATACTATTCTGCAAGATCAAAAAATTGTGATAGTGGTAAACGTTGTTGTCTTAACTAAATCATACGCTGAGTGTCCTTGGACTCAACCACAATTTGGCATGAATAACAAATACGGGGTGTTTGCAGAAATGGAACAGGCAAATGTCTTGATTTTTTTCTCCTTTGGTTAAAGAAGAACAAAGCTGTTTTACTCTCTGGGGTTCAGTCTCTAATGCATTAACTGTTTTGAAGAATAACACTGGCTTTTAGTCATCTGTGTTTGATCCCAGGAAACTACTTCCTTTATCAGAAATGCCTGTTCATACTCTACAGTATCTGCAAATGAGCAGTGACGGGGCCCAAGATGCCTACACCTTCTCAGTGCAAAAGGAGCTTGAGTGTTAGTGTATTTATCAGGGTGTAGAACTGGTTCTCTTAGTACAGTATTTCATAGATCATGCATTCATTTAAAACTCTTGGAAATGAACACTGTATTCTACAAATGATACATCATATGTACACAGTACAACATTACCCTGTATGCCTCAAGTCCTTACTCATTGTCTCATGTGGTAGAAGAGATTTTATTGCCCTCTATGCAAAGGATTTTTTGGTGGATACTGGTACTGAATCTTTATAAAACACAAATTTCTAGAGAGTAGAGGAAAGAACAAATGCATCTGTTGCTTCACTGATGAGTGAAGCTTTCCCTTCCAGATTCCTCGCTTATCAGAATCTGACAAATGTAATGCAAGTGCAGCATGTGCCCTGTTTTCAGGTTGTACTCAGGAAAATCTTAATGCTATATATTGACCTACTGAGAGCAGTCAGCATTTACCCGAAGTGTCCAGCAACAAGGAGGTGGGGTGTAGTTTTGTATCACAGAAATGAGGATTTTCTTCCCTCTGTTTCCAAATGAGGTGTTTTCCACCCCAACAACCAGAAATCTTGTTTATGCTGTAATAGTCCTTCACCTGATTGGTTTGACCTCATCTTTAGCTTCCTCAGTTTCCACATTGACTCTTATCAGCACATGTATTTTCATAAGTAAACAAAACCATCTGAATGGTCAGGCTAGGATTTGTGACTCAATTGGACAGTTCTGATTTTAACCACTGGAAATTTGAACTCTGCAAAAATCTGGTGACTCTTTTTACATCACTACCTCAGTTCTAGAGGCTGTCAGCTCCTGGTATCTTCCAATCTAACATTCTTTGTCTGCCAGCAAACCTAGCAGTATGTAACCAAGGAAAGCTTACTGGAAATTTGGCCCTTAGGGACATGGTTTGGTGATGGACTTCACAGTGCTAGATTTATGGTTGGACTCTGTCATCTTAAAGGCCTTTTCCAGCCTAAAAGATGATACGATTTTATTATTTCAGATTATTATTTCAGTTTACTTCACTTGTATTCAGTCGATCAAGGTTCTTTTTTTCAGTTTTGAATACAATAATTTTCTGCTATAACTAATGGAAGTTAGTAAACTTAATAAAATACATTTTTAGTGCGAAATTCTCTGCAAAAATCTCAGTATTGAAAGACTTTATGGCAGGATCTATTAATCTTCAGTTAAACAAAAATGTCACTGCTAAGTGCTGTGAGATTTTGCTGGAAAAGAGTCATAAAGTAGGTAACTTTTCCTGTTGCTCCAAACTTTCAGGAGGTAAAACCTTGCTCTTTTGGAGTTAGGGAGCTCTCTGTCAATGAATGGGAGAAGAGAGCAGCTAGAGGATAGCTGCCTGGGCTGATTGTTGGCTGTGGGAGGCAGGATGTGCAAGTGGAGCTCATCTGGTGGCTAGGTAAATTCTAGCTGTTCCTAGTACAGCATCTTCTCTCTGTCTTTTCACAGTGCTTTTCTGAGAGCAGGGAAAGGTATTGTCTGCTGTTCAGAAAAGATTAAGTAATATGTGTCAGTGAAGTGATGCCATATTCTCAGTGATTTCAAGCCCTTATGATAAGTGACTTCAGACCTTTGGTTCTCCTAAGCCAGGAGCCATCAGTCTATCTCACAGGGAGCACAGGCATGGATTTTTAATGCATTAGTAAAAAGCAGCGCTTTCAGTGTAGTTGCTGTCCCTTACAGATAAAAGATAGTGCTTGTGGCATTCAGTTTTCTTACTATTTCTAGCGAGGTGCAGAGAATTTTGAGTGCTTCCTGGGTATGAAATATGCTAATGAATAACATCAGGCTCAGCTCTCAGCCTCCTGACCTTCATCTGCTAGGTAGACCATTTACATCTTTTGATCCACACACATATGTGGATAGATGACATCCTGATGTTTCAAGTGACAGGATATCCTGGATGTTGCAAAGAACTTTCTGCAGTTCTACATTCCAATTTGAAAAAGAAAAACACAGCCCAGCAGATCACCTGGGAAAGACTGCTGACTGATGTTGCATGCAGTATGTTCTTTCTGGACTTTAATGATATGAAGCTGATTTGCAGTCCTTTTTACACCTGTATCTGTTGATTAAGATAATAAAAGAAAACAAAAAAATAGAAAGGATGGACCTGGGAAAGGATTTAATGGGAAATAAACTTTCTTTTGTTATTTTGGAAGCTTTCCATTCTGTACTGTGAAGAAACCAAGGGGTTTTAATTTTTAATTTTAATTCTTTTTATACTTTTCATAAATAGCCCATGGAAACCCTCATCTGCTGATGAAAAATTTTATCCTAGTTAAGAAAATGTAATACATGTATATTTGAGAGAATAAATTCTCTCTATGTGTCTATAAATCGATACTTTAATATGTGTATAGATATTTTTATATGCACATTACTCTCATCAAAACAAACGCAGTGTATGTGGTAGGGAACTCTAAAACTGAGTCACCAATATTCATGATTTTCATCTAACATCTATAAATAAACTTATTTGAGATTCTATTTCTGTCATTATATAGAACTAATATAAGCACATTTAATATCACCAAATGTGTCAGGCATTCAGACTAACAAACCTTCTGCTATACTGAGCAATTTATGCTCTGCAGTTCACTATTTGTTTGTGCTTTGCACTTAATAACTTCTGTCATTAAAATTAGAAGTTATGTTCTTTACATCAGTACCTGTCAGCTACTCATTCTATGCATCAAATGAATATTTATTCTCGTTGTGTGTGACATAAGGTAAATCTTTATAGATTAAATTGTGGCTTAGAGAGTGTACTGACCTTCTGCAGTTAATGTCAACCCCAGACATAACCAGGAAACTGTGGTTGATCTGAAGTCCTCGCTTTCCCTCAGCTAACACTGTGCCAACTGATGTGAAAGCCTAGATATGGAGATAAGGTGGACTCAGTTTGTTTTGTGAGCATATCTATGTTTGCTTTGCCTTAGATCTTTCATGTTTCACTCCTAATCTTAGCAGTGGATAGATAAGACAAAGGCTCTGATTTGCTTGTGCATGTTTATTGCTTTCAGCAACAGCATGGTCCTATCAGCTTTGGCGTAATTGCTTGTAGTGTGCAAATAAGAATACTTTTATCAGGCTGAAACTATCATAACTTAATTACTGGAAGGTTTTCCCAGAGGTAAGTAGTGCAATAATCAGAGAATAAGTCATCAGCTCCAAGTGAAAAGCCTGCAGTTAGGTGGCCATTATACATACAGCAGTCAACCCATCTTTCACAGTCCCAGTACCAAAAATACAAATTCCATCATTAAATATTTATCTGTAAATCTCGAGGTGAAAAAATATGTGTTGTACTGAAATTCTGGAAGTCCTTTATTAATTAAATAGAGATGTCACTATCAGGTTTTGGTTTTTTTTCCTATTGTTTCCTTTTTTTGCTGCTGTAAAGCCATGGCCCAGGCGGTAGCTCTGGAAATACTGCTGTGCAGCAGGAGCTGGCAGGGTGCAGCTTCTTTGCATCTGAAGGGAAGGTATCAGAAAGACTGGGGCAGACTCTTCTTGGTGGTGCCAAGTGGTAGGATGAGAGGTAATGGGTATAAACTAAACCACAAGAAGTTCCACCTGAACATGAGGAGTTATTTGTTTAAGTGTTCAGGTGATGGAGCATTGGAATAAGTTTCCCAGAGAGGTTGTGGAGACTCTTTCCCTGGAGATATTCAAGATCAGTCTGGACACAATCCTGAGCAATATGCTGTAGGTGACTCTGCTTGAGAAAGAGGTTTGACTAGGTGACCACTAGTGGTCCCTTCCAATCTCAGTCGTTCTGTGGTTCTGTGATTCTATGTCCTGCCCCTAAGATGAGTGAGTACAGCAGGTCAGTGTTACATGTGTAGCTCAGCAAGAGTCTGGAGGGTAGCTGAAGTGCGTGGCCAGGCACAGATGTTCCTGCAGTCTAGCTCAGGTGAGGACTGAACTGATGTGCAGCTCAGAAGAGCCATGAGGAAGCTTTGCAGGGACCTGCCATGGTTTTTATGAGCTGCACTTCATGGTTCTTTCTTGTTCCATAGCTGCCTGATCCAGGTCTGAACTGCAATGGGAATCCTGAGCCCATGGGCAGCTTGATGGTGGTGGGGCAGGGGAAGCTGGTCATGGTCAGCAAGGCCTGTTAGTGCCCTCAGGGGCCTGAGAGGTACAAGTTGTTTTTCATGTTGATACTTCTGACTTTTTTGATGAGGAAGAGCCACTAAACATAAATGCCTGGATATCTTCAGAAACTATCTTTAGGTGTTTTCTTTTTCAAATTATAACAATTTCAATACTGTTTTCAAATTCCAAAATATAAACCAGACCTGGACAGCCACATTTATAACCCACAAGCTTGCATGCTTCTTTTGAAAGTGTTTTCCTGGGGGAACATCACTGTTATCACACTGATAAGCCTTAATTTTACAATGACATATGAAAAACAAGCCTACAGCTCTGAACTCCAGGCACACTTCTGTGGCAAATTAAAAAAGGCATCATTCATTTGAAGCCTATGGGGTTAGTTATGTTTAAAAACACTAAATGGGAGGCAATCCCAATTGAAATGTGAATCTTTCTGATCCTTTATTGTCCCCATTTGCCCCCAGAATTTCATTTGTAGTTGTGGTTAAATATAGAAGAAGCAATTCTTCCAGATCCAATTTTGGATGCAGGCTCATGTCTAGGATCTGGGTTTAGAATAAAAACAAGAGAACAGCTCATACTCTGTTTAGGTGTTTGGATAAAATCCTATTCACATGGCTCCAAAACTCATTGTCCGAATCCCTGCTCTGCAAGAACAGTGTTCTAGGAGCCACTGCCCAAAGGAGCTTAAAGCAAAGAGGTTTCTTGGCTTCCCTCTGGCATATTTGCATTATTGAGGCCTCCGCATGGAAGAGATTGATGAATGTCTCACTGAGGATTTTGTTGGTAATTTCATTTAAAGAATTTTCCTTCACCTGGGGATCACTCTGGTAAATTTATTGTAGGGAAAAACAGTTTGGTCCACTGAAATTTGACATTTTATTCCCATGGCAACTTCCCTCAGAGAGCCTTCCAGTTCAGTTATTGATGAGGTTATTCTCATAGTAACTCTGAGGGAGGTGAAAATTCCCACTTTCTAGCAGAAAAAGGTGCTTCATAGACTACTATGTGTTTCCTGATCTCACAGGGAAGTCTATTACAGTTAAAGTGAAATTTAGACTTTTTGTATTTTAGCAGTACATTTTCTCAAACAGTATCTTTTCTGTTGACCATTTTTGTCCACCCATTTCTCCTTGCAATAGACTTCAGAGATTCTTTTTGTCAGCTCATTCCTAAGCAAGCAACATGGTCAATCAGAAACTCTCTTTTCTCAACAGAAGGGAGAAACCAGAGTATTTTATCACTTGCAAAAGGTCTTAAAGACATTTTATCAAGTCCTGAAACTTTTCTCCTTAGTTTCCATGTCAAGTTTAAACTTTGAAAGAGCTATGAGCAGCAGGGAAACTCAGAAAGGCTTTCCTGCTATTCACTGATTTTATGAAGGTCTAGTGCATCAATTCAATTGTTTCTTGGTGACTTTTGATGTTTCCAGTGCTTCTACTAAGTTAATAGCTTCTCTGAATGAAATCTCTGTCTTGTTGCAAAACAAAGCTGTTTTCATTGCAGCAAAAAGGAATCTTTAATTAAAAGTTTCATTGATCTTGAAAAAAAAAGAGAATTTCACTGACTTGTCTGTTTATAATAGGAAAATTTTATAAATTAATGCTTTATAATAAGACACACGGATGAATGATTTAGATGGTATCAGAAGTTCCAATTACTTTCCACTAAAACAAGTTAGTCTATGCGAAAGAAACCTTTCTACTTGAAAATAGCTTACCTGAATATTATATGGTAACAGAATGCAGGTGCAGCTAAATCAGCTGCAAAGACCTGTTATAGTAAACTATGGTTATTCTGAAGATTTGACACTGCCTTACTGAACCTTAATAATTTTTGTGTGGCGATGAGGTCCAGGATACAGACTTAAGACACTTGCATTAATATCCAATGCAGCAAACCAGATAATAACTTAATAGTTTCAGTTCTTCATGTCACACAGCTTCAATGCAACTTTTTAATTACCACCAAATCATTTCTGGCCTTTATGTTTGTGTGGTTACCCAGGCTCTGGTCATTGACAGATAACAGGTTTCAGAAAGCAAGTCTTTTATCTAATGATCATATGCTCTTGTCAATGCATCACACGGCAAGGATCATAAAGAAAGGCTAAAATATAGTGTTGCTGATGTGGTCTTAGAGAGGATTTTGTGATGTGCGTAAGCTCTGAAGCATGTTGGCTATGTTCCTGTTGTTGGGAAATACAAGAATTTTCCACTTCCTCACATTATTCAGTTGTCTGAAAATAGAAATCTTTCCTGTAAAAAACTAAAAGCAAACAAAAAAAAAATTTTATTTCTCGAAACATTCTGATTTCAGAAAAAAACCAAACCAGAAATGCGCACACACTTCTCATGGACATAGGTAGACAGCAACAGCAGCAAAGCAAAAATGGTCATGATTCAACACTCAGAATTCTTTCATTTTGTCTGAGATCAGTGCAAACCTTTTGATTTTGTAATTCTTTCACTTCCTTCTCCAGTGGAAAAGAGGTAAAATGGAAAGCAGGCACAAAGTAAAAAAGACGAAAAAGATCTCAAATCTAGATAATTGTCTGTTTGCTGTCATTGAAGTTGAAATCTAACTCTTAATCAAGAACAGAACTCTCATATTGCTTTGTATCCTTCAGGTTGACATTACTCATCTAAAATATTTTTTTCTTATCATGTCTTCTTACATTTGCTCGAGTGAACCATGGCCGACAAAAACTTGCTTTTCAATTACTCTTTTTTTTTACAACCACCTCAAAGTATCTGTGCATGTTGCTAAATCAAAGCTACCTGTCCAAAGGCCACAGAGGCAGCACACTAAACTCTCCAATTATGGATTTTTGTGGTTAAAATTTGGACTAGTTTTAAAGAGGCAAAAGCCAAGAAAATTGACTCTTTTTAATCTAATGCTCCCAAGGACTGTGGGAGAGGTATGCAGTAACATAAGCTCTTCTGATCAGTTAACCTGTGCCAGTGGACACCCATTAATGTTCAATCCTTCTGGAAGGAATAGCTAATTTCACTGAATTAGTGTTAAAATTCTTCTGAGCAAAGCAACAGCCAAACATTCCCACACCTTCCACAGAGTAATAAACTTCTGGTTTTCTCTGGGATAAAAATCACAACCACTCCTACTGCCCCTGCAGCTTCCGGTGAAGCCCTTACTAAGGCTACCACAGGGCAACCTTTCAGTATAGGAAAATGAATGCCAGTGTTCTTAGACTAAAATCCTGCTGCAGTTTACAGTTGTAGGACTTCTTGTGCTGACTTAAATGGATTGTTGACGGGTCTCTGCTACCTGTAAATCCCTCCGAACAGCTCACAGATGACCCTCACATTCCTCAAAGCATGAGGAATTTCTTAGTTTTGGTGATGTATTTCACATTTCTCAGAAGATGTCTTGAGATTGTAGGATGGAGCTCTGTGGTTTCAATTTAAACTCTCAAAGAAAAGCTGTAATGATTTGTTCTACTTGTTCAAGGAACAAACTTTGTTTCAGGTAGCCGCTTGATGTGTTTTTTAGAATAGATGTATTTAAAGGCAGTATGATTTGTTTTTTGGTTTTTTTTAGAGGTGTAAACAGCTCTGGAGAGAAATTTTAATTTAATCTTGTGTTCAAGCAGAGTCTTTTTTACCAAAGAGTTACAGTTCCCTGGTTTATTCAAAATGGCATCCTCATTTATTTTACAGCTTTTGCAGAATATTGTATGATTCTATGACAATGCATTAGAAAATTAATTATGTTATTTTGCAGAATTAAAAGGGAAAGAAAATTCTGAGAATCACTTCTAGAGTCTTTTTCTTCATCAGCTTGGTTGTTTTCAAACATTAGTTTTCTTTAGGATTTCAAATCACTTCTGATTGTGGCAGCACATGGCTATATCTCTAACAGTGTAAATCATGAGCTGAATCACCAAATTCTTCTAGTTTGTTTTTGTAGCTTTTTGGAGAATGTCAGACTGTTGTAGTCCTTTCCAGTATTCATTTTAACTAACACATTCTGAAAATACCCCAGCCATTTCTAACATCCCCCTGCTACTTTTGACAATACATTGTGAGGTGGATATAATTGAAAACAGAGTAGAGCCCTATGATGTTGGCACTGCTTTTGATGAGGAAACTAAGCATCATCTGAATTTGATATGTGGCTAAATTGCCTGTGAAGTACTACCTCGTAAGAGGATTAGAGTAAGGAAATAAGAATTTCTGTAATGCGTTGCAGCAGATGCTTCTTAGACCACTTATTTGTCCATGGAATCAGCTATTTATTGATAAAACATAGAAATAAGAGAGGTGTAAAATATTGTTGGTTTTCCAAGCACCACAATGCTGAGGTTTTCTCCCCATTTCTGGCAACCTAAAGGAGAGGTTACTTCATCATGCTTGAGAGGTGGTAAAGACAGGAGATAGCAAGGAACTCTGCCAATCTGGTTTTGGGTTGGTTTTAGGAGGAAATTTTCATCTGAGTAAGATCTTAATGGATAGTTGAACTTTTTGCTATTATTTTCCTTTACAAAAATTAAATCTTATAGTGGAGAAACAAAGGTGATTTGGAAATTTTGAATAGAATGAAGTTTACTTTTTCTCATTGATTTTATTTTGGATCACTTCAAAGCTACACTACATTTCTGTGACATGACGCTTCTTCACAGGTATCGGAATCTGATACTCCTATTCCCTGTGCAGATGCAAATCTTGTATCTCCTTACATCTCACATAATCCAATACACCATCTCCTCTGAGTGAACAAAGTGTGCATCATGCTTGTGCTACGGGTATACATACATAATGGAAAACATAGTCCAACCAAAGACCTCATATTGTCAATGGACTAGCTCATCACCACCAGGAAGCACAGTAGAGTACTGCACTGCTGCGAAAGAAACCACTTTGGATCAATCAAGAAGTCTGAAATGAAAGTCTTCTGATAATACATAAATATTTCACTTTGAGGGAATGGAAGTATATATTTCTTTTTATGAGACCTCCATTTATCTGAACTTCTGTAGCTGATGCACGGTGGAAGCTGGTTATTGTTGTTATCGGTTTGTGATATTTAAAAACGGAAAACATATCAATTCAAAATGAAATACTGCAATATATAAAGTAGCAAAATTACATTTTCAAATCAACAGTCATCATTATTTTGCTCAAGTAAGAGCCAGATCTAATGTTCAAGTATGAGAACTTCCCAAAGACAGGAACTATATTTCCATGCACTCAGTTTACAAACATGATAATACCAAAATATATTTTAAAGTTCAAAACAAATTTAGCTGAATTTTAAGTAAAATTAGTTTGACCTACAAACCTCTGCAATTCTTTCTAATTGCAATCCACTGGATTGGATAGTTGCTCCTGGAGATAAAAAGTTCTTTCAGGTAATAGTCATTGACTAATCACATATATACATGATATAAATATTCCTCAGCTGCAGTAAGAACAGATGTCAACTCTATGTAGGATCCACCTAATATAAATATTGCCTAGATTGCTCAATATAAATATTGAGCTAGATGTAATTTACATTTGAACAAATGATGGTTCACATAAAAAATGTATTTTAGATTATAAAAGCTGCAAATGAAAGGGTAGAAATTTCATGTTCTTTTATGATGTTATAAATCAAACACTCAATGGTTTGCATTAATGTAACTTTTATTATTAAATCACTGTACATGACTAGTGCAGCAAAATAGAATGCATATGAAAGACTTCATTGTTTTAACATTTATCATTATATATCTAATGCTGATTTGAAAAAGAATAATAGGCATTTCCACTATGATTTCCGGTATGATTGTAAAAACCCAGGAGTCTGTCATATGCATAATTTCCCCAAAGTGCCCTTTATCCTTTGGGAGCAGTGGAACAAGAAATATTTATTTTAGCTTTCACTAGAAAATTTTATATAAAATCCCTGCTCTATCAGTGTTCGTGCAGTTGAAAAGCTGCGCCTGAGAAACAGAGCAGTCTGAAGCAGGAGCCAGGTTGTTTTCTCAGCTCTGTGGCAACTTGATGGAGTTTGAGTCAAATATCTGCATCATTATCAAAGTGAATCCCATTTACCATCATGCAAGCTTTTATTAGTCCAAGATCAAAATACTTGAAAACCGTTTTACACGGGTCTAATTCAAATCCATGAAAATAACCTAAGTAAAGTACTTGCACTTAAAATTATCGATAGAGACTTGAAGCTGTGCAGTGAAATTCATTTAAGGTTTGTTTGAACATAGAATCGTAGAATCATAGAACAGTTAGGGTTGGAAAGGACCTTAAGATCATCTACTTCCAATTGCCTGCCATGGGCAGGGACGCCTCAAACTAAACCGTGTCACCCAAGACCTTGTCCATCCTGGCCTTGAACACTGCCAGGGGTGGAACATTCACAATTTCCTTGGGCAACCCATTCCAGTGTGTCACCACCCTCACAAGGAAGAACTCCTTCCTTATATGTAACCTGCCCAGGGAAGTTGTGAATGCTCCATCCCTGGCGGTGTTCAAGGCCAGGTTGGACATAGCCTTGGGTGATATGGTTTAGTGTGAGGTGTCCCTGCCCATGGCAGGGGGTTTGGAACTAGATGATCTTAAGGTCCCTTCCAACCCTAGCTATTCTATGATTCTATGAACTTCTCCTGTTTTAATTTGACTGAATTAAAAAAACAAAATAATTTGGTATCTATGCATACATAGCTCATTGCTGAAATTAGCAGGAGTTTGTCACTCTAATAACGTATCATACAAGAAATGTCATAAATGCTGATCTATTTTCTCCCTTAGTTAGCCAAATATCTATTTTATTCCATAATCCTTCTCAGTTTTGAATTAATGGTGACTTTTTCAGAGGAATGAAGGTAGGATGGAAGATGGGGGAGGAAATTATAATACTTCTTGATTTTCCCAAATTGATGAAAACCAATTAATCTTAAAGGAACCCTTCTAATACTGTTGCTAGTGCTCACAGTTTCATTCTGTGGTTTTGCCTGTATGAAAAATCAGCTGAAGATAATGTAAACTAATTTTGATTTCTGAAAGACATCCACACTTGACTCAAATTCAGAGCTGATGACTAAGCTCTCCAAAGTATGGTGTAGTGGTAAAATGAAAGAAGTGCTCAAAAAGTTGGAAAATATTTTTTCCCCTTGACTAACGGATGCCAAGAAAGCTATTTTCAAAGGAATAATGGTCATATTACTGTTACTGAAGAAAGTGTCCTTCTACCAGCCAAACCATTATCTCAGCAGGATTTTGCACTAGGAAAGATGTCATTAGCTACCAACTAGAGTTAGACATGTCATGTCTTAGATGGCTAGAATGCAATATATCCTGTTTGTACAGAAGACATGGCAGTGTCTGAACTTGATGATATTTTAAGCACTGTAAAAACCAGAAGTCATAGTGAGCTATAATTCTTCTATGAATAATTGTTGACCCTTTGGTGTTGAATTTTCAACAAAGAGAGAAAAGGAGTATGCAGAATCTGAAAAAAAAGTGAGGTGAGCAAAATAAACCAAAACTTTTGAGAATGTGAGATTAAAAACACCTGAGGAGAATGACTAGTGTAGTAATAATGTGACAGTGAACTCGGTTTGACTGTTCACTGTTTATCAGGGCTGTGATGCTAACATGACTCCTGCATGGCTAGTTTGTTGTTGATAGGGCTGTCGCTTAAAACATTAGTTTTGCTCAGCTGAATCTTGGCCTCAGATGCAAAGCTAAACCTTTCTTTATTCTTTCCTAACATCCCAAGGGAGGAACTTCCCCAGTTTTTGAATCCATAGTGTTGTGAGTATGTCTGAGTGATCAAAAGAGACCAAGTTGTTTCACTTTCATGAATTAGCCCTTTCCAGAAAAGCCTAGCTCATTTATAATGCAGGCTCAGGTGTGTTTACATACTTCCACAGTCACTTAAAACTATATTTTCTCTTGCATAAAAAGTGTTTCAGTCAATGTACTTTAATTCATATAAGTCTTATGGGACAGTGAACTATGGAAAGAAAATACTCTTTTTTTCTTAATGAAGATGTGAAAATGTAACAACCTATTTTCTATTCATCTTAAACAAAAAAAAAAAAGAAGAAATTTGATCAGCTATTGTGGCTGTATTTTCTAAACCTCATATGGCTTACTAATAATCTATCTTAAATTCCACAGCCTAGTGACTCATTTGATAGTTTCTTTCTTATGGAAGTCCAATTCACAATTAAATCCAATTAAAATAACTAAGTTGTTCTAGTCATCCGGAACAATAAACACCACCAAAGAAAGAAGCTCAGAGAAATAGAATAGAAATGATAAGAAAAATAGCCAAAAAGAAATGCTTGATCTTAGCTTTATAAAACTAAAATAATTGAACTGAGGCATTTCAAAACCAGCTGGACTTCAGGACAATGACATAGTCAAGTCTTACTGAGATGTGGCTTGACTGAAATTTAGATGATTACAGACTGTTTCAAAAGTTTTCCAGTTGTTTTGGGGAACTGCCCTCAGCTGAGTGACTGCAAGGTAAAGAAAAAACTCAAACTATGCTTTCTTTAAGGAATATGTTTGTTAAAAATGGGTAAAATAAACAGGAGGTATCAGAAGGTTTGAAAGCAGAGGAGTGGCACAGACAACACCAGCATGCTGGAAGGAAAAAACGGCTGAATTTTCCTTATCAAAGAAATTAATTACATTAACATATTGTTTCGAACCTTTTCAATGTTGTGTTAAATCCCCACCTAAATTAAGAATAATCTTAAAAATCCAAGTTATTGAGCTCTCAAATCCTCCATTCAGGGGCATGTTTTTGGGAGTGATGACCTGTGGGAACAAGACTTAAGCTGACCTAAGTGGATGTGGAAGGTTGTTTTACTAAACTCTCTTGTCCATCGGACTCCTATTGACCAGCAGGAACTACAAGACAGTGTCCAGCTTGTAAAAACTGTTGGCAGAGACCCCAGATGCAGGTTGTTGACAGGCAATCTCTCTTCTCAGACATCTGGGTAACCCTAACTTACATGATACAGCACAAAATTTGTTTTCCAGGATTTATAAATCCTTTGCATGGTTATGCATTTTCATTTTAGTATCCAAATCCTGAAACTACTATATTCACAATTACCATCTTTGTTTGCTAAAGACTAGGTTCTGTCAGCTCTGGATTTGATTTGGTATCCAGCAATTACCAGTAAGGTGTTTGCTGTAGCTGCTCTAATGAAAAGAGCAACCATGTTTCCCTGAGGACAATGTAAGCAATAATAAATAAACAAATGCTTAAATATATTGTAAGTGGTGTAAATAGTGTCAATGAGATATTGCTGCAACAGGGAAAAGTTTTTTATCCTTTTTAATGGCTTGATGTATATCAAACTTGCAACTTCCTACTCAGTGCTTAGCTTGATATAATACAAATTTTTTGACAAATATTTAAAGTATTATTACTTATATAGGGTTTTTTTCATCACAATGCAAGTCATGTTTTTGTTGTATTTGTTTATGTCACCACTTTTCCCTGTAACTGTTTGTCTCCATAATTTTGGTGATTCCAGTTATAGCAATAGCGAGCACATAGAGGGAGGCATATTACCAAAGCCAGGAACGTAAGAAAGTTTTAATTTAAAAAAATGCTGTTAAGTTGCACTGAACTTTGTCAACTCCGGTTCACTGAGTTTGGCTTTGAGTGTGATTCTTTTCTGGCAAGAGACTCTGAAACTGTATCACACATTGTCATGTTTGTGTGTTAGTGAATCCATATAGATTTTATTTGGGATGTTGTTGGATTTCTTTTTAAACCACTAGACCTACCAGTGAACCAGAGATTTGGAGGTCATGATGTGTTTAGTCTCATGCAACACCAACAATAATGGCATTCCTGAAAAATGAAATATCTCACTCACCATCACAGGAAACCACTTCAGTGCTGGGGCAGACTGTGATGTCAGAGTTTCATGAAGTGGGAGTAAATCCATTCTACTGTCAAACTAAAATGTAATCTCCCAAAACATGCTACATCTATGAAATAGCCTTACAATATTAGCATTATGCATTGTATTAAGGTGGCACAGTTCAGAGGGGCTGATCCTGCTAGCTCACCATGGAACAAGCTTCTATCACTGTAGCAGAATATGGGAATTATCCTGCAGAGCGATTACTGTAATGATACTATCCTTACATTGCTATGTATCTGTAAACAGACTATATAACTTACCTGAATTATTCAGTATCCTTTTAATAGATCTTAGTCTTTCTAGAAAATGCAGAGCAGGTTTTGTTCATAGCTGCTCAATGCTAATGTGGTTTCTTTGCTAGCAAAGAGACATATTTCTTTTTGGATATACTAGGCACTGGAGGCATTGGGCCAAGATGAGCTGATGAATAAAATGAATGGAACATATTTGAAAGAGAAACTCTTTTTGCTAGCTATTTAATACATTTGGTGTTTTCAGAGAAAAAGTAAATACCACATGGCAAAATTGTATTGGTTGGAAACACTAACATTTCCTTTCTTATCTGATTCCTGATTCTGACTTAGCACTCTACAAATTATTTTCCTTTTCTTCTCTCCTTTATTTTGCAGTTAACTTTGACCACTTTCAAATATTGCGGGCTATTGGGAAAGGGAGTTTTGGAAAGGTAAGAATCAATTTATTTTTAGAAGTTAAAGATCTAATAGAGAATTCTGTTGTGTATTTCTGGTGTGACCTGACTGGGGTAAAGGAACATAGGTTTTGTAGCCTTTTGCTTCTTAAAGTTCATCCATATGAACTGACTATGACTATGTATTAAATTATTTCTATTACAATACATTCACTATCTTTAATTGAGTAAAAATGACTGTAATACTTCAGTCGCCTCGGTGGAGATTACCAGGGTTTAGAAATCAGTCCCCAAAACCAAATCCAAACAAAAAAGTAGGAACAGGCTACTTTTTAAAAAAATCAACTGGAGTGATCTTATTCTGAAATCTCTGGACTTATTTGTGTCTTTAAAATAATTGCAGTATTTTAAAGGCACTTTACACAGATTCAATACACTCAGGGCTGTATAAACTGACTTACACTGTAATTATGATCATTGAGTAAATGTTTGTTCAATTCAACAGGCTTTTTGCTGAAACAGAGAAGATTAATGGTTTGTTTACACATGAGTAGACGACCTGTCTTTCTTATAATAAAAGACTATAACAAGGTTTTAAATTTTAATTTGGGTAAATACAAGCCTATGTAGTCAGAGAAAATCATATTATAAAAACATTAGAAACCGTTTCTTGCAGGAATACATTTGAAGGTGAAATATAACATCAATAATTGATTAAACAATAGCTATCTAGATCTTGATTTCAATGATTCTTGATTATATGCCAGCTGAGTGCTGGTGAGCTACTTCTGCACTTTTGCATTAAGAACACAAGCAGGATTTTTCTGGCTCTTGGCCTTGCATGCAGACAAATTACTTTCATCTTACAGAGGCAGGAAATACTTCTTGCAGAGCAGCATGGCCCTTCATGGTGCTGTCCTTATTTGATTCAGTAGCTTCCAAGAAAAACCTTCTTTGAAGTCAATAGGAGAATATACTGCTAGCCCAAAATGTTATTCAAGAACCCCTTAAAAATCAGGGCAGATGAAGATCTGTGATTGTTTAATATCACAATAGAGTCATGGAATATCATGGCAAACTAAATAGCGGTCCAGGTGTGCAAGGTACAGGATAAGTAGTTAAAGATATATCCAAATCATGCTGTCATAACAAAGATCACCTGCACCCCTCTATTTCTTCAGAGCTTCCACATTCAGAGGATCCACATCCCCTACTGTCCCTGTTCTTTCAAATGAACCTTCACCCTTCCATACCATGCAGGAAAATAAAACAAGCCTTTATTTGAAGGCTTATTGGTTAATGTTTGATCGACTCTTCTCTTAGGAAACTGCTGAATATTTCTATATGTCTAGAAATATCTGATTTCCTTACAGGTTCATGTGGCTGCAATGTTCTTTTGAACCTGCGTTGCAGATATGTATGAATGGGCATAGAGTTTCAGAGAGAGAACATGTTTAATGCAACAAAGGACTCATGCATAAGTCCCTTCTAATCTAAAATCCATATTTTGCAGCTGTCTAGTGCAAATGAAGAGTCCTTGGCATAATGGGCTTATTTTTCCCAAACGAATGCAAGCATGTGACAAATCACCTTGGTTTTCCTTCCAGAGACAGGAAAAGAAAGAAACCCATTTTAAAATGACCTCTAACACCATAGCCAAAAGCACAACTTGGTAAATCAGTCACCATTTCGAGTGTCTTTCTCTGTGAGTCAGCCTTACCTTTATCGTTCATTTAGAAGCCTTGTTGCTGGCAACTTTTCCTATTATTGTCCTTCTGGAAGTACCTGGCAGCAGAAAATGTCAACAAATGATGCAAGACCTCTAATCTCTATTGACTAGCTGTTTACGGTTTGAAGTCTCTTATGCTCTAGCACCCTGCAACATATAGCACGGTGCTCAGTATCATGCCTGCCTTAAGCTGACTTCTTTCTTTATGGCTGCTCTGTGGCCTTTTCTGTTTTCTGAGAGCAGTAGGATGTTTTAAGACATCTCTACTTTTTTATTTTATTGCTGTTGGTACAATATCTCTCTCTCAATATTTCTTAAATTACTTTGGTTGCTACAGCAACATTAGGCCTCTACAGGATATTGCTGCAGGAGGTATCTGATACGGTAGAGACTCTACGCAGCTCAGCCTGCTCTTGTGCACAGGGTTCAAGTTGAACCTGTGCACCTCACCTCCTCCACTGGGACTGACTTATCAGCTATGCTCTGTCCCTCCCAGATAGCTTCAGAAAGTAGCTCCCTGCCTTCTCCTTTGTTGTTTTCAATTCACAGTAGCAAAGTTAGCTGTTACAGGAATTCCCAAGTCATTTGGTTTCAAATGTTTTGTATCTGAAGAGCTTGTCTTTCTGTGAAGTGGCCACTTGTTTTGAGCCGCTGCCTTAGTACATGCTGTCTGTTAGGGACATGTTAAGAACAAGTGTGGTCTTCTATGCCCTGTGGCATCTTCCCCAGCAAAAGTGAAGATACATCATAGCAGCTGTGGGGAGGGCAGGAAATGGGTGTGAGACAAGAGAAACATGCTCTTTTTTTCTGGAAACAACCAGGCTCACTTCAAAAGTGTCCTCTGAGAGCTCAGCTTGCACCCCAGTAAGGGGCCAATAGCAAATAAAGAAGGTGAGCTCTGAGCCTGCATAGGACCATTGCATAGGACCGTTGAAGCCATTACACAGCTTTTAAGTCAGTGATGCTTTTGTTCAAGCCAAGAGACATGTAAGTTATGATAGAATGGTGTGTCACCACTCACTGAGAACTTGACCCCACTCCTGGGCACATGTTATATAGGCAGTGCATGTATAAGTACATATGGATACTGGTACAGACCTGTGAGAAGCAGAAATGGTGACAGTGGTACCCAAGCAAGGTATGTGACACTACTTTACAAGCAGCCTTGATGGCTTCAGTGACCTTACTTTACTAGGTAGGTGAAGGCAGCTCTTTGCTTCTGCTTTGGTGTCCTCATATTTAAAAGGAAATATTTTGTTTATTTTTAATTTTGTTGAACACCTTTAAGCTATTTATGCTTGGCAAGGTCCAGAACTTCGTATTCATGGAATCATGGAATCACAGAATCACAAAATAGTTAGGGTTGGAAAGGACCTTAAGATCATCTAGTTCCAACCCCCCCTGCCATGGGCAGGGACACCTCACACTA